>JAUEKU010179553.1:0-10451 GCA_032274805.1 Gypsophila paniculata | reverse complement strand
AGTTATTTTTTAAAAAAAATTTATAAGGGAGTTATTTTGAAAATACGTAACATATAAGGGAGTTATCGTTAATTTTTTCTAAATACTATGTACTTCTAGATACGGAGTTCGTGGTATGGAAGAAAGTGCGAAGAAAATCCATAAGGCTGCTACTAAAGCTCCTTTGGACCACTCTGTCATATTTCTGGCTCATAATGGGCCAACAGGTATCAATCTGCCATTTTCTTTACTTCACAGGACTGTTTCCGAGTTTGTAAGCTTCTTCTCATCTTGATGTATTGACTTCTAGTTCTCCCTTCCCTTGTGCAGGTCTTGGGTCTGATGCGAATGACCTATGTGGCAAAGATTGGGTTCATGGTGGTGGAGACCATGGAGATCCAGGTAATCTGGTCATGGTTTACTCCTTCCTGGTTATAACCTCAATGGAGATCTTCGTTAATTGTTATTAACTCTAGGCGTTAGAGTAATATCTGCGATTGACCACAATGAACAAGTTCCTTCACATGCCATGACGTGCCAGTATTCCCTCCATTCAGAATGTTCCTTTCATTTCATTTTTTAGGTTCAAACTTTCACCTTAAATAATATAAAAGTGTGATGATTATGATATAATATTAAAATATTAACATTTGTCATCTAAAAATATTTCCTAAAATAATATTTCCGACATAAAAATAGTATACAAATGTAACGATGATCATAGATGTCGTATTGAAGATTGCGCAAATAGGAAAAGAGGGAAAGTTATGGATGCGGAGCATGTTTTAAGCTTTGATCCAGTGTGGTTTGGACATTCAGCGCTTTCACTGTACAGAGCTATTGCGAACGAATGCAACAAGGATGCTCTTTGTGTTTGTGAATTATGGAGTAACTTTTAAGCATGACCTAGTTGCAAGTCTCTCTTAAGACGGATATATCCGTTTTAACAATAAAACGGGTCAAGTATCACTTCACTTGTGCACATAAGACAAGTCTTTTGTTGTTCCCCATGCATTTTGCTTTTGTCTTATTCCTAATATTTGACCCATGTTAAGCTTAAGACGGATATACCCGTCTTAAATGAGAATTTATTCTTTTTTCATGGAGTAATAGATGGCTGCCTTTTTTTTTTTTTTTTTGTTTTTTAAATATCGAGGTTAGTTGTAAACTACCGCTACATATTTGGATGGGAAAGGCTGCTTTTGTCCAAGCCTTCTTTTTTGGCCTCAACCAGGAGGCTGTTTAGAGGCACATTTTGTAGTATATAATAAAATGTTCTAAAATTGCAGATTTGGAACAAGCAATATCCCTACTTAAGGAAACTTGCAGTTATCCAATTCCTTTGGTAGTTTTTGGGCACATGCATAAAGATTTGTCTTATGGAGGATTTAGGAAAATGATAACAGCTGATGCTGACAACACCCTTTACCTAAACGGGGCCATCGTTCCTAGGGTGAAATATCCGGAATCTGGAGGTTCACTTAGAGCCTTCACTATGGTGGAATTTGTAGGTGAGACAATATTCAAGGTCAGTGAAATGTGGGTTTTGGTTACTGATGATAATACCTCTTTGGGAGAGGAGTATGTGCTGTTTAACCAGCACCCCTCACCATCGAGTACCAGGAGTTATACATAGAATACTGTCCCTGGTATTTGAAGACAATGCATTCATTTGATGATGTACCAGTACTCTGTAAACTACGATTAAGGAACTTTTGGACCCTAGCGTGAAAACTTTTAATAGTGTTTGTAATAACTAACGGGCAATACTTTGGCGTAGATGATATCCACTGTCCAGACTGTGAGGTATCCGTTCCTCTTGCCCAATTTCATAGCTTTACACTTCATCCCGTCCCCACTTGCTTCAATTTTTTCTGTTCCTTTTTGCCGATATTGTGAATCCAATTTCAAGAAGCTGAATTATTTTGTTGTCAAATAAGGGATCCAACAAGATTTTTCCTTAAGTTTTGTGATCTATATAGACGGAGTGTCAACATTTGCAGGGAGTATATAAATAGAAGGTTGTGAATAATTGGTGTTGCAGACTATTTATCTTTTTTCTTTTCTATGCATGTTCAGGGGCGATCTTACCGGCCCCCTTGAACTTATATTTGTATTTTACTTTATGTAACACAAAGTAAATATGGCTTGGTGGTAGATACATGTATTTTTATACTAAAGGTCATGGGTTCAATTCTTGGCCCCTCCTCATTTTTTGCCCAAGATCCGCCACTGCATGTTAAAAACTTTACTCATATACCTTGATGGACATAACGACATAACGTTCATGTCATAACAAATGAATGTGAGGTTGATATTCAAATTTAAGACATTTATCTATTATAAAATTAAAATTCTCGATTCTTTGTGATGGTTTTGGCGATAAAATATTTTTTGGAACAAGTACATTGAGAAGTTGTCTTTTGAATAGGAAAGCAAGAACAAAGATGAAGTCTACTTCAAATGTGAAAGCATTCCTAATACATTAGATAATTCTTAATTGACTAATTGTATAAGGCCTCGGGATTATGCCGGAACTACATTGAGGTTTTGACGAAGATTCTCAAATAGCGTAGATTTGCATGAGAATGTGATATGACAAGATGGACAAAATGATAGGGAAAAGGTAGGTCACTTACCTTCTCGAATCCCGCCCACAATTTTTTTTATTTTTTATTTTTTTTTTTCATTTCTTGAAAAAAACATTTCCGTAAGATTTGATACTCCCTCCGATCCACCCAATTCTTAACGTTTGCTTTTTCACATTTGCCGAGACACATTTTACATCACCAATATCTTTTATTTTGCATTAATAAAAATTATAAAAATTAGATTTTAATAATGTACTCGCAAAGACGAATCAAACAAGATCCCACATGACTATATTTTACCTTATAGATTGTCGAGAATAATGAAGATTTTCATTAACTGTGAATAGTGTCAAAAAGTAAACGTTAAGAATCGGATGGATCGGAGGGAGTACATTTTTTAATGACGATAAGTCTCCCTTAAGATGGGTATATCCGTCTTAATGTTAAAACGGGTCAAATATGCTAGATAATGCAAAAGTAAAATACCTAGGAAATGTTAAAATGTTTGTCCTATCTATACAAGTGGGTTATTGTTTGACCCGTTTTAAACTTAAGACGGACAACCCGACTTAAATGAGAAATTGTGTTTTACTGGACGTATCAACTGTATAAAGTTTCTAATGTTCCACGATATTTATACTAACCGAGAGCTAGTCAATAGTTACAGAAGACCCAGGTTGGAATCAATTCTTAAATATGATTGCAATGAGAATGACATCGCATCATTCGCATGTCAACATAGGTATAACTTGATAGGTATTCATATAACATCAGGTATAGCATTCATGGGTTCCAAAATATAAACGCAAATAATAAAATGGCGCGTGTTAAAAAAGACGAAGTGAAAGATTGTAAGTATGGAAATTTAAAAATGAAGGAATAAAGTGATGATCTTATGAAGAAGGTAAGAAATCAGAATTGATGGGGAGTAGAAATGAGATGCCAAAAAAGGAGTCTATCCAAAATAAGGAGTGAATTAAAAGGGGAAATGAATGTATGAATGAATGAATCAAAGTTGAGGGATGCATAAGTCCCCATGAAATGTTAGAAGGGATTTGGTTAGCAGCATGCAACGCGACACAACGCAATGTTTCAACTTCGGAGGCCGGAGAAGCAACGATTTATTTCCAAAATCAAGCAAGGGGGCGGCCGGCTTTCTTTCCTAATCTGCTGAAATTCAACATTCCCTCCCTCTTGATATAACTTGCCTTTTCTTTTCTTTCGAAAAATCTCTCGTCTTCCTCAATCTTCTTTTGATTTCTAGGCCTTGCAATTTTTTTTAAGGTTTGTCAACTGCTTCCTCTACATTTCTATCTTATTCATTATTGGCGTCTCTGCTAATGCAGGAGGACAAGCATATACTGTACGTAATATACTAATCTAAAACCCTTGGTCCTCTACCAAGTATTAACAACTCCACCTTCGATTCTCTTCCACAGTTTTTCTCCAAGGGGCTTCCACTGTGAGACTTTCCTTGACAAACAAGAGAACGGTCTAACACTGGAATATGAAACAGCAAGAAGATTTGACGTCCAACCTGCGGTTCCCTGCAGGGATGCGTGTTCTTGTGGTCGATGACGACGCGACTTGTCTTAAGTTGATGGACCACCTTCTTCGTAAATGCCATTACCTTGGTGTGCTTTTTATTTTTTCTGACTTGTCTCAAGTCTTGTTCATTTCTGCCTTGTTTTAATCGTATAAATTTGAGTCAATCATACATTTTTTTGCCAGTTTTAACTTTATGTTCAGTAGTTGTGGTTAATTTTGGGTGTAATACCTAGAGTCTAAACTATATGTAACTATATCCTTTCACAGCTGGAGAAATATAAATGCAACCTTTGCCTAAGTCTAATGGTCGTAGGAAAACTCCTCTATCCCACACAAATAGAAGGAAAACATGCTAGGGTGTTATCCTACAATCATCTGTTATGGTTACAAATTACAAGTCTGGTGTTTCTCCTTTACCTTCTTTCTGGTTATTATTGCCATGATAAAATTAAACGATTAAAACACGTTGGTGGTTGTCTTGTACAATCTCTTAGTTTTTGCTCATTTTGGCGATGCGTGCTCATCTTTATCGTTCAAATTTCCAAATATCTTTCCCCATGTCCAGTGATGGAGTCATGGAGTGATCGAGGGCACTGACGAAGGCCTTCGTCATCTTTGCTTCGATAGAAAGACAAAATGAGACTTGTTACAGTAATTTTCATGTCTAATCGCCCCTAGCTTAAATGTTGCCACCACAAACCTCACCGTCTATTGCCTCCCCTACCTTTTCATTTTTCACTTCCCTGATTGTTGTAAAATTTACCATTTTGGGTTTGTTGTGGCCTTGTGGGTTGAATTTTGCAATGCAAATAAAGTAATTTTAACGATTAATATATTGGCTCCCGGTGTGTATTAAACAGTGACCACAACCAAGAGAGCGAAAGATGCCTTGAAATTTCTTAAGGATAGTCGGAAGAGGTTTGATATTGTGATCAGTGATGTGGAAATGCCGGATATGGATGGTATCAAGCTGCTTCAACTTGTTGGTCTGGAGATGAATATACCTGTCATCAGTGAGTCCTCGCTTCTTCAACACTTTTACTACAATCTTAGTCTGTTACGCTCATCTATATACTATACCTGTCATCAGAAGGTTCCTAGGGATCCATCTTGTTTATGAGGGGTATACGCCAAGTACAAGTGTGCTGGATTACTCCTCCATGCATGTGCTCCCTGTTGTGTCATGATGCTCAGAGTCATAAACATCAACATATCACAACTGTTTGCATTTTGACTTTACCTTGTTATCAAATTGGCAGTGCTGTCAGCTTATAGTGACACCAAGCGAGTGATGCAAGGAATTAGAAATGGTGCTTGTGACTATCTGGTGAAACCTGTGAGAATTCAGGAACTCCAGAATATTTGGCAGCATGTTGTAAGGAGAAACAAGACGATAACCCTTAGAAAACCACCCCCTTCAGCAGTTGAAGAAGTTGAAAGAGGGCATGTTCAAAAGATTGTTAAAACAGAGAGACTCGACAGCAAGAGCCCTGAACAAAATTCGAGTGGAGGGGGTGATGATGATAATAATGATGATGGGCAGGATGATAGTGTACAAGAGAATGAGGAAACAACCACCCAGAAAAAACCCCGACTGTTTTGGTCCGTTGAGCTTCATCAGAAATTTGTAGATGCCGTCAACTCACTAGGCATTGAGAGTGAGTACTTTGTGCTGTTCAAAATTGTGGTAACCTCAATTCCTATGGAAACCTCTGTTGCTGACGATTTTTCATTTTTTTTGCTTGATAATTTAGAGGCCTTTCCAAAGAAGATTCTTGACTTGATGAATGTCGAAGGACTAACAAGAGAAAAGGTGGCAAGCCACTTGCAGGTATTTTGCTTCCATACCCTAATTCACTTTTTTCATCTCTAATAGAACCGAAGATTCACATTTCTTTGGTTTTAGATTAAAATAGAATTGAGTTAAAATTTCGCTAAACTGGTTCTGCATATTTTAAATGTGAAGTAGTGGTCATTCGATGCAATGTTGAACAAAATTTTCATTCTTGGCGAGTTAAGAAGGTAAGATTGTATACATCCGACTATCCGACCCTTTACCTTGCTATTTGTGAGAGCCTTTGAGGCACAAAGGTAACACTATTTCACTAGCTCACTTCCCACGTGAAAATAGGTTCTCAGACTGAACGAGTAAACTGTTTTGCAGAAATATAGGCTTTACCTCCGAAAGGTTGAAAATGAATCTAATCAGCCAGCAAGCAAGATCAGCGCTTATGAGGACGGGCACATTGGTCCCCTTGGCGGGGGCTATGGAGTTTCTCGCTCGCTAGCAGGAGCATCAGGAAGATTCCCAGGAATCAACCCATCTTTACGTCACCCAACAATATTTGGGAGATTGAACACTGCCGCTGGCTTGAGAATCCGAGGCCTTTCTTCTTCTCCAATGCTCAAAACAGCCCAACTTTCAAGCTCCAGCACCTCCTTCCCCTCATTTGGGAAGTTTGAGCCTGCGGCTCCATCTCCAAACACGTGTGCTTCCATGTTTCAGGGGCTTCCTTCACTACAGCAAAACCAGGCTTCTTTTCTGTTACCACCGCCCAGCTCCGTTCTGTCAAAACAAAGCATAAGCGAGTTTGGCAATCAATCATCTGTCACTGTTCCCTCTTCGAACATCAGAGCCTTGGACGGTATAAGTGGCAGTGGCTCTAATCTGATGGATCCTAATAAATGCCCACCCAACTGGGAGAGTTCTGGTAACTCATCAATTCATCCCCAAGCTTCCCAGCCTAATTCATTTACACCTATATCAGGTGATAGCATCGCTCTTATGCCTCACATGCAAAATGTCCAGAATGACCCACTTGACAATCTTTGGGGACTTTTGTCAGTTGATAGTTTAAAAGAAAACACGCAGAACCAAGAATGTTTGAACGACAATGTTATCAGCAGCTGCAATCGCTTGGAGCATTCACATATCTGGCAAGATAACAGGCCAGATTACAGCCTTGGTTCCTGTAACATGACTGGTGCTTCAAGCTCCTTAAACTCAATTGTCGCTCCAATAGAACATACTTTGAGCCAAAACACGACTAACCTAAGCACTTCACCGTTCAGCCAGTTGGAAGGCGCCTCTTCACAGATTCTGCAGCAAAAAGTAGTGCAGCAACCCAATGCTGAGCCAAATGTGAAGTTCGATGATTTTTTGCTAGATGAACCGAAGCTTACAGGTGGTTCAGGCAATGGCAGCTCTGAATACTTGGAAGATATAGTTGGGAGATTTCTGAAACAGGTGATGTGAATTAAACAGCTACCATCTTAGCCTGTATTTTGTTTCAGAAAATATCCATTCCATAATGTTTTGAATTTGTCACAGGTGACGTATTGTTTGGCCAATTTGACAATCACTCTTCAGTAGTTTCACCGATCTGGTAGTTTCACCGACCGATATTTTATGCCACTGATTTGTTTGGTGCAGGACAATGGAGGAACAACACAGACGGGAGATGATTTTGACCTTGATTCATTCTCCATTTAGATATAGCCCGATGTATTTAAGAGTTTATATTATCCGTTTATTCGTTCATTTATTCAATCTACAAGTGTCGTATAATGTCGAAAACTTGAAACTGATGTATCAGCCCATAAGAGGAGCTATGCTATTGTAATGCCTATTGTGAAGCGAGTTTTTCTGGTTGTTGTGAAGCGATTCAATAAAAGTAACACATCGTTTAGCAAGTTTTTCCAAACCTCTATAAATATATCAATGATATCTACGGACTAGGGTGCTGAGAATACAAAGCCGTATAAGGTAAAGGTACAGGATCAGCATAGTCGAATTTAGATGATGTGCGATGAGGCAACAATACAATGGCGAAAAATAAGTAGCAAAGGACACAAGACAAGTGAGAATACACATTGTGTGTTTTCACTTGAAAAGGAAGATGACGGTTGTAATTGCAGAGATTAGGTAGAAACAAAAAACCTAGGAAGTGGGATGGGGAGGGGAGGGCGATAGGTTCATTGGGGGTGCCAGCCCAAATTGCGAGCTCTGAGCTCCCACAAAGAAGTAAGTTTCCTCTCCTTGGACAAAAAGGCCTCAGAACGCTCGCGAGCAGCCTCGCAAGTCTCAGTAGCGGCAACACATTTATCAGCCTCACGCTGGTAGAGAGAAGCAGAGCGTCGGGCATCAGTCAAAGTGAGGTTCATATGGTGAGAATGTTGAGAAGCAACGCTGTGATGAAGCTTCAACTCTTCAGTCAAGAGGTCCACAAACTGCTTGCCCATCTCTTGCTTGAGGTCAGGATCAGTTTTCCCACAATCTGCAGAAACGAACCAAGGAAGAGTAATAATAATACGAAAAGAAGCGAAGAACGAGAATGAGATGGGGAGGGGGAGTGGGTAATAGAGATGATGGGAGTACCAGTGGCAGACAGGTTGGCGAATCCTGGAAAAGAAAGAAAGAAAGAAAGAAAGAAAGAAAAAAGGGGTAAGGAAAGCAAAAGAGCAGCAAAGTGAAAAAAGAAGAAAAAGAAGAAGAAGAGGACAAACCGGGGGAGAGGTGAAGAAGAGAAGGAGGGGGAGGAGGGCAGTGGCAAGCACAGAGAGGGCATTTGGAGGTGGAGGGAAGACGAGGTTGGAGCCAATGAGAATAGGAGGAATACGAAGAGGAATAGGAATGGTGGGAGTGAAACTTGAAGTAGAGGGCTGGGCCAGACACGCACACCGCAGAGATGACAGCGAAGGCCACCCACCACCACCATCCTGATTGCCGAGATCCCATCATCATCATCATCAGCAGGGGCTGGATCTCCAGATCTATTTGGTTGGGTGCTACTGCTTGGTCTGCACTCACTACTCAGTAGTCAGTAGTCACTCCCCCACTCCCTTTCTTTTAAGTAGGGAGGAGTATTTAATGAAAAGGGCAATCCCGTAATTTAGTTACTTGGCAATTTGTCAATTGTAATGTGTGTGTATGGTCCATGAGAGAGACACGTCTACGGTCTACCCAAATGCAAATTGCAATTGTGTTAAAACCCCCTGGAACCTGGGCAGTAGACAGAAACAGCAGCAAAGGAAATTCTTATTAGGGGAAATGGAAGAGATGAAAGCTGTGGAGGGTGTTGATCTGCATCGCTATATGGGCCGCTGGTATGAGATTGCCTGCTTCCCCTCCAGGTTTCAGCCTCGCGATGGCGTCAACACCCGCGCCACCTACTCCCTTGATCAAGACAACGACAATACACAAGTCCAAGTCCGCGTCCTCAACGAGACCTGGTCCGCTGGCAAGAGGACCTTCATCCAGGGCGTCGCTTTCAAGCCCCACCCCCAAGCCAGGCTCAAGGTCAAGTTCTGGGTTCCCCCCTTCCTTCCCCTCTTCCCCGTCGTCGGCGACTACTGGATCCTCCACCTTGATCCTGACTACCAGTTTGCCCTCGTTGGCCAGCCCTCTCTCCGCTATCTCTGGGTATTCTGCCGCCACCAGGTTATGGACGATGCCCTTTACATGCAACTCCTTGACAAGGCTACCCAGCTTGGCTATGATGTCTCCAAACTGGTCAAGACTCCCCAAACTGCTGATGCTGATGCTGATGCTGATGCTGATGCTGATGCTGCCCCTCATCACACTCACTCTAACCCCGACTCCAAGGGCTTCTGGTGGCTTAAATCCATCTTCCCCAACTAGCTTCAGCGTTTTCTCTTCGTTTTTTCATCGTTGGTTGATATGGGATCGCTGATCATTAGCATCATAATTCCACATTTGCTGAAATGTAATGCCCATTTTGACAATTAGATTATTGTTATTGATAGGTTCAGTTATATACTTTTGAGCCACGCTATCTACCTCTTCTACCTTCTCTTCCCACAATTCATTTAAATATAATTTAATTTTAGATAATTTAACAACAATAATGTCAAGTATCACTCCTCTTCTCAAAATAATCTCAACTATGATTAATTCCGCAATAATCTATACTATTACCTCTCCATTCTCAAAATAATGTCGCCTATTTTATTACCTGCTAGTACAGGTAAAAGTTGATTTTTTTTTAAAAAAAACCTAATTAATTCTTTTAAAATTTACCCATTTTAGATCCACTCCTAAACCACCCACCCACGGCCAACCACCACCACCCCACCATCGGGGAGAAAGGGAGGGAGGGGAGAGTCTCCGGCGGCCTCCTAAACCATCGGCCCAACCCAAGCCGACCGCCGTTGTCACTGATTCTATTTGTACAAATCTGTAGCTTCGAAATCATAGTTTATACAATTGGATGTGTTTGCGGTGTCGAATTTGTTTTGCAGATTGAGATTAAGAGGGTGTTGGAGTCGCTATACGGTTTCGAGGTTGAGAAAGTGCAAACCCTAAATATGGAG
>JAUEKU010179542.1:0-10452 GCA_032274805.1 Gypsophila paniculata | reverse complement strand
AATAAAAGACTTTTAGACTACCAAAATTTAATTTTAATATTAATTAAAATTGTTTAAT
This sequence comes from Gypsophila paniculata, assembly GCA_032274805.1. Lineage (NCBI taxonomy): Eukaryota > Viridiplantae > Streptophyta > Magnoliopsida > Caryophyllales > Caryophyllaceae > Gypsophila > Gypsophila paniculata. Next base: position 10,394 of record JAUEKU010179542.1, on the reverse strand, counting down.
TTATAAAGTGATTTTAGTGGGATTTTGACTATATTCAATGCTCATGTTCATAATTACTTTTAAACTTGACAAAACTGTCTTGACCTTAATATGACCCGAAAATTGCATCCTGAACTTGACCCAAAACTCAATTGACTACTTGAATTGGACCGACCTGTAACAACTCGAACCGATGTTAACCTCGATTCAAATTTATTCTAAGTGTTAATTAAAAATTTTGCTTATTGATTAATTTGCTAAATTTTTTGACAAATTAAATTTGTTAATTAAACATTTTGCATATTGATTAATTTCCAAAATATTTTACAAAAACGCAACTAATATGACTCAAAATTGAGATGACATATTTCACCTGTACAAAAAAAAAATAAATCTTTTAAATGCATGTAGCTTTTCTAATTGTTTTTTAATATATTTACTTAAGCATTTAATTAGATAATTGTTCTTAAATTTTTTATAACCTATGTCTTTTGATTTTTTCAATTTTAATTATATTTAATCTCAAATAATTATGTGTAATAACATATGAATTAATAGGTATCTTATGTGGCTTCATAATTAGCAAAATATGTTGATTTGGCATTCAACTACACAACACCTAACATTCAAATACATAACACCTAAACAACACTTAAAAATACAACATTTAAGGATTTCTTTTTAATATGTTATATAGATTTTGGTTATTGTAGGATTAGTTGTATGATTGATGATCGATACAAAATTTGGTTTATAAAGAAGGATATATTATCGTGTCACCGTGACTTGTTCAAAATTAAAATGAAATAGATTAAATTAACGTACAAGGAGCTCGGAAAGATAACGTTGCATTTGTTATTGTACATATATTTCTAGCATTTATTTGTTTAACAAATTTAAAAGGGCCACTATGTATATAGATTGGTTTGTTTAAGGAAGATTATTGTACGTGAATAGCTCCTCATGTTTGACATAGATTGCTTGTTGGTTTATTTTTATAAATAAATAAATATCTATAGTTTAAGTTGTTTGACTTTGATTAATATGGTCGTAAGTTGTAACAAGTTGATGTATAATTAAATCAATGGTTTTTTTTTTAAATATACTCGAATAATCAATGAAATGTAGTACTCGGCATGTTTAAATTTGGAAATATAACTTAGGTAGCGATTTTGTGTCTAGAGTATATAAAAAAAATGTAATAAAAAGTAGAGCAAAATTATAAAGATCGGAGTTCAGTTGTATAGAATTATAAAATGAAGCAAATGATGTAACCGTCTTTAAAGTATGGGTGTAAAACTCCTTTCGAAATGATAATTTTTAAATAAACATCGCAAAATATTATTTCACGAATTACTATAGCAAAACTATTTGCACAAATTAAGAGAATCAAACTTGGGACTCTCAATCAAATTAGATGGTCATGTCAATATAATATCATAATTTCGTATTTAACTTTGACTTGACTCGTTAAGTCACGTTATGTCCTGCACAACTTAAGACAAAAGCAAACCTTATTAACAACTACGAGTCATATCTATTTAGACATTTAAGTCGTTACAATCCGATCCTAAAATACTACTCCGAATTTTTTTTCTTCCAATTTTCACATTTCTTTAAGAAGACACACGTACTCATGTGATTGATTTCAACGACTAGTTCTTTCAACTTTTAGGAGCAGCCAGCCACCACTTACGCTTTGTTCCTCTTGTTATCCATTGACGATCGATATATGCATGGTTGCCATTATATTAACCAACTTACTATGGTATATGGTACGTCGTATGTACTCTCCTAAGAAATTAAATTTGTATTGTATTAACAAATTCAACATTTTTATTGTATTGAGTTATTTAATTTCGTAATTGTTAATATAATCCTCCATTGTTGATTTTTGAATTAGTCACACCTAATTAATTTTATGCACACCATAATCCTATATATTGACTTATTTTCTATCATATTTTTCATCAAATTAAACTCATCCTAACTCTTATTAATTAATCAACCCTTTTCAATAAACTAACCTCAAAAGTAAACATACAAATTAAACTAAAATGGCATACCTTAATAACTTCTTGGTTGTAGCCACCCTTCTCATGGTTCTCATTTCCCTCTCGTCACCACCAACCACCGCCAACAGCGATGACATTGCAGTCCTAGACACTAGCGGCAACCCACTTGTCGCTGGTGAATTCTATTACGCGGTGCCAGTAACTGGGTCATCAGTCATGGGTGGTCTAACCATGTTTAACAATGATGCCCCTACATGCCCTGATTTCATCGTGTCTCGGTCAAATGTGGGCCCTGGGGACCTAGGCATCCCTCTAGTCTTCTTTTCAGAGGACTCTACACAAACTTATGTGTCACACGGGCTCTTAGACTATAACATTGCCTTTAAGTACCTCAGCATTCTCCCTGAATGTCGTCAGTTGTACACAACTGTATGGACCGTGTCTATAGAATCGTCCCCCCTTGTGGTGCTCAATGGTGAGAAGGGTGATCAAACTAGTTGGTTCAAGATTAAGAAGAGTAACGATACTGATGGTTATACGATAAGGTATAGTAGTACATCTTTAGGTGGTTCGATGTCTAAAGATATAGGTGTTGTGACTAATGAACAAGGCGTGAATTTGTTGAGTATAGATGATGGTGCGATTCCTCTCGCGGTCGTGTTCGTTAAAGCTTGATTTAATTTGCGATCGGCCATGTATTAAAGTTTTAAGTATGATACGATTAAGTACATACCTGCATTATTCATATTTGTTTTAATTTGTATTTGGACTCATATAATGAATAAATCCTCCAATTTATAACCTTGTCTAGGAGGGCATGTAACAATTACTTTATTATATTGCTAATATAAATCAAATTTATCTATCATGTTAAATACCAAAGTTGATATGATAATGGCGAGTTTATAATTTTTTTGAGATACATATACGCATTCAAAATTAATTACAAACCACAAAACCAATTCAAACAATCTAAAACATGCTGACACGACTTATTTCAAAATCAATCTTAAAAACGATATGCTAGCACTCTTCCGAATTAAGGGCATTGATGAGGCTCTATATATGAATTTCTCCAATTAGTGGATTATACATTTGAGGTAATAACTCAAATTTTGAGTTTTTGAAATTTTCTTGTACAAATTTGAGTTTTATATTCAAAAATTTTACTCATATTCAAAAATTTTATTAATAGTCGGAAATTTATTACTAAAACTCGGAAAAATTTGAGTATGATATACTACAACAGATTCATAATCCTATTTTCCGAATTTCTCAAAACAAAAGTAGATGAAACATGTCATATTATATGCTTTTCTAGTAAGAGGTGCTCCCTCTGTCGTTCCGATGTCATCCGTTGACTTTTTTTGCCACAAATATCGAGAAAATTTCATTAAAAAAAAATACTTACACCCTCTTGGGCTACTAATACACTACCATTAGAGAAAGAGAAAAAGAATGTGATAAGTTGGTCAATTAGTACTCCCTATGTTCAACACCAAACACTACATAATGTTATGCACATATATATGCCAATACATGTTTTGCTGTGGATACCGGCCGAGAAAATCGGGTCCCACTCGGCGTTTTGCAAATTTTGTTTTTGTTCCACGCATCGGGTGTGAGTTCGAAAACTGCTAAGGAGGTGTGCTTGCTTTAAGTCAAAAGGTTATGCTTTTAATGACTTTCGAAAAGAACGATTTTAAAAGATTCAATTAAGTTTAAAACCTTAGAAATCGTGCGAGGTGCTTTTTGGAGTCGCCGCCAAATTTAAAGGAATTTGGTACCTATCGATGTGTTTTAAATCCTTAAGATACGAATCTTAGAATTTAAGGCACGTTGATACCTAGCCTTTCTTCTAAGGCTATGAAACCAAAGACAAGTTCGGGGTGATAGTACTTTTCGAAGGAAATTCAATTGTTTTAGAAAATCTCTTTTAGAAAAGCTTACGTAAAACGTAGCCGCTACTGACCCAAAAACGGTTAGATTTAATCGATGTTCGGATTGATTCGTCACGTACAGACGCGAAACAGACGAGAAAGAAAACAAGCCAGATGGGTCGTCAGAGCACTGGCGCTCCAAGGCAGGAGGCGCCAGTGTACTGGCGATTCCAAGTTGACCGCAGAATTTTGTAAAACCTTTAGATTTTGCATATTTAACGAATATAACGAATGCCAATTTAGTCTAATCGGTCCGTGTTTAGTCGTGTTAATGCGAAAAGGTGAAAGTTTGCTTAGATTCCATAAAGTGAATGTCAGTTTAGATTCATTTTAATGGGTCGTTGATTTAGGTGCAACATTGACGGGGTTAAACGGATATGACATCCGAGTTGCAACGCTCTTTATGAAAGATTGTTACGGTATCAATGTTGGAGTGGGTTAATGTAACCCTTTTAGTCTAAGAACGTCATAAATCGAAAAAGAAGGAAGCTACCTTCTAAATGAAATGAAATTCGGACTAAAATGAAAGAGATTTTGTGTTGTGTTTTTGTGTGAGTTTGAGAGAGTTTCTGCTTTTTGAGAATTTGGGTGCGACGTGAAAATGAATGATGTCTATCAAATGCTCGGGTGAAGCCTCGTACTTATAGGCAAAAATGCGAAATAGGTTTTTTAGTCACCAGTGCACTGGTGACTCATTGTAGGAGTCGCCGGTGCAGTGGCCGGAGACGCCAGTGCACTGGTGACTCGTGGCAGGAGTCGTCAGTGCCCTGGCGACTCAGAGATGAGTCCTTCGATTTTTTCAACGTGCGAGGATCGTGCTCCTCGTTATGCATGCGTTTAATCGTGTGTTGACCCAACCGTTGCGCGCGATTAAAAGATGAGGGGTTGGAGTTGGGAGGTTTGGATTGGGCCATTTTTGAGAAATGGGCTTGTTTTGTGTTTTGGACTTTGTTTTGTGGTGTTGGGCCATTTTGTGGCCAAAAAGAAGACCAACAAAAGTGAAGACCGACTCATATTCATTAACGAATTCGATAAATTCAATCGGCATTGTTACGATTAAAAATGCTTACGTCCGATTCATCATTGGGTCGGTTTTGGGGGGTACGGATACGGGTATCTATATTTGCGACCCCGATATTTTTAGTTAAACATTGTAAAACATTATAAAATTTTGATATTCTTATTGTACTCCCTCCATTTAAGTCCAAACACCCCATTTATCTTTTTGATACTATTCATTCAAGTGTAGAGTTTTCGAAATTTTTCTCGATGCATACAATAAAACATAGTCATGTGGAATCTTGTTTGATTTGTCTTTATTAATAGAATAATAATATCAAATTTTTAGAATTTTAGTAATGCAAAACTACATATATTGTTGTTACAAAACGTGCGTTGGCAAACGTGATAAAGTAAATGGGGTGTTTGGACTTGAATGGATGGAGTATTTATTAAGACGAATTAAACAAGATCCCACATGACTATATTTTCGTTTATACAATTTTTAAGATTTTCAAAATTCTTGAATAATGTCAAAAAATATTATGTAGTATTTGGTCTTGAATGGAGAGAATAAAAGCTACTAAAGAAAAGGTGAACAAATGAATTATACACTTCAAAATAGAATAAGTAAACAAATGATGATAACAAAAGTGGTATATATCATACTAGTGCATAACCAAACTTCAAAGTATATTATGCCTTATCAATGTGTTCAAGGAACTGTCTCCTCACAAAACATCAATAAAAGTTGCCTTTGTATCAAGAGAATAAGTCGTAATGAAGTTATACTAAAAAATGTCATACCAATAATCCTATATCACGTGAAAGTGTGAATTTAATTTCAGATATTGAAATAGATTTTTTAATTGAAGTTTACGGTACGATTAAATTTTACATGTACTGATGTACATCCACCCTAATCAGTATCGTCGTATTGACTTTGAGTGACGTGTTAGAATGATATAACCATCATAAACTTTTCGTTAAAATCAACTTAGATGAACCTTAACCCCCGATAACCATAGTTATTATAATTACATGCTCAATTAGTAAATTTGGACAAGAAGATAAGAAATAATGTGACTCCACACCACATGATATATAAGCAATGCTATCGAGTATCGACCATTTATTTAGTTGTTATTCGACATCTTTTATAAATATAATGATAGTAATATAGTATGTACACTGTATATATCCTGTCCTACGGACGTATATTTACATATGCAAATAACACTATATACAATATTAATATATTATTCTCTTAGAGGAGGAAAAGGTTGAAAAAAATTGAGAAAAGATCATCGATTAGCTAGATTGCTTATATTACTATCTAAGGATGGTCAAGTAACTACAAGAAAAAAAAAAAAGTTACAGTAAATACAGTGTGTCTAATTAAGGATCTAGAAAAACCATATCACAAGGGACTCTTTATTAAAAATTAAAGCAAGGTACAATATACATGTGGAGTCTTACTTCTTCATCAATTAAAAAATTGAAGTATAATCAACAATTTTCCTCCATTATAAATAGCCTTCAATTTGTAGGAGCCCTCACAATCGTTAAACAAAACATCTAACATTTTAAAATTACATAAAGAAATAAATTCATACAAAAAAATAATGGCAAGTAAGGTGGTAATAAGCTCAACTACATCACCTCTAGTGGTGTCAAACAAGGCCTCACTAGGCCCATCAAAGATTGGGGTCGGCCCACGATCAGTCGTGTTCCAAGCCCCAATGTCGAAAACCAAGACGGTTTCGTTGGTGGTGAGAGCTCAAGGGGATGAAAGTGGGATGAGCAATGTGGATCCTCTAGTGCCTAAGGAGATAGCCCGTGTTGACCCTTTGTTGCCATTGCATTTTAACAAAAGGGTTGCTATGATTGATACCTCTCCCTATAGTATGTTTTACATTTTATCATAAGTATTTTATTTTATGTTGCATATATGATGTGTCGATTCGATTTTTAGGGTTTTGATTCATGTAATTTAAAATACTAATTCGTTATGTGAAGTAATTTATTGTAAGTCATTGGTAAACAGTTTTAATGCACCAAATTCGATAGGGTTTAGAGGAGTTAGTTGCATGCTAGCAGGTACATTGTTTTGGAATAAATTATTTCAAGTGATTTGAAACTTTTTTATTTTCCTTTCGTTGTACTTGTACTCTTCATTTCTTCTCGAAATTTAAAAAACTGGCTCAACCTAAAAATTCTTTTCGTAACTTAGAGAAGTTTCAATCGATAAGTTTTGAATTATGCAATATGTCCATAGACTCATTGAGACATAAAAGTGTTAATTTTTTCAAGTTCCATATGTTATCTCACTATTTTATACGGAATATTATATTTGACGCTGTTATTTCTTTCTTAGGTCGGCATTTCTGAAGTAAAATAAGTGTCGATAAATTAATCCTAATACAGTATCTCCCACATAACAGAGGCCCAAACCCATTCATTCTATGCACGTTTATTGTTATTTTATGTGTTTTCTTAATCTTCGTGTCATTTTCATTGATGCATAGTGAGGACTCCATGGAACACAACCGAGGACGAGAACGAAATCAGGATGTGGTTCGACGTGCCCGGGTTAGCCGCCCCGGAAATCGACGTGAACGTGGTGGACAACTTGTTGATAATCAAGGGGTCCGAGGGCATTGATGCATTTGGTAGAAAAATACATAGCCCATTTGATTGCAAGATTCAATTGCCCTTCCATTGTGCCAAAGATGAGACACAAGCCTTGCTTAAGAACGGTGTCCTCTACGTTTCTGTGCCCAAAATCACCAAAGCTGAGCACATGAAATTCATCCATGTTCCCGTTCGAGCCATCTAATCTAAACATCTTGCCATTTAATTAAACATAACTCCATATAACATATTATACAGAATATTATATTATATTATATTATATTATATGAGTCTGCAAAATATGAAATTTTGCAAAGTATCTACTTATATATCTATGTTATTATAAATCATGAAATGAATAAACTATGCGACGATTGAATTAATTACGTACTCCATTATTGGATTATGAGGATTATGTATTTTATGAAGAAGGGAAGATGTAAGTTTCTTGTTTGATAATTGTACTGATACTTTTTAAGAAAATATATCACACTATCCCAGATTAAGCTTAAATGTTTATTCCAAGAAATGTTCCTATAAACAAATGATTATATCTTACGGAGTATTAAAGTTACAATGACAATTATTTTCGCTGCCTTGTTCAACGGTTATTTTTATTAGAATCTCGATCCCTCACAAAAAATTGATAGATCATTTTCATAATTTTTTACTAAGATAAAGGAAGTATGAAATCGACGCGAAACAACCAAAAAATGCAATTTAATCCACTTTATAAATATGTGTCTCCTCTACACTTCAATAATAGAAGTTTGTGCTAACATGATTCAAATTGTAAGAGCTCTTATTATGTGATCGGGTTAATACCGTTTTCTTTTAAAAACTAGTATTGTCACCCGTGCAACGCACGGTCGTTTATATGCTCTTATTTAAGAAATTGGTAATCATAAATTATGATATAAGATCGTTTATATATTTTAAATTAAAATAAGACCACACTGTATATAGTTAATAGTGACCTCTTATATATATTAATTTGGCAATGCTTTTAATGATAGTATTAATTTATCCTGGTAATGATACTAACTGTGTTTATTATGTTACCATTTAATCTTATTAGTAACCAATTACGGTTTCATTGTAGCTCTTTGTAAGATGATCTTTTGATAACTTAAAATAAGACCTTCTTATCAGAGACTTATTGTTTCCTTTATATATTCTTCTAATTGTAATACTGAAATTAGGTTTTAATACGTTCGTTTGAACAAAAACTTTATGAATTCATGACACACCAAAAAATAAAAGATGGTTAAATTATTTGATCACAATATAGAAACTCAAAAACATATACATACTTATAAAATATAATATAATATTTCCTCCCATCCAAACCAATGGTCATAGTTGCTTTATGGATACTATTCATGAAGGTGGAGAATCCTCAGTATTTCTCCTAATATATATAAGAAAAAATATAGTCATATGTGATCTTATTTTATTCGTCTTTTATTCTTGAATGTTTCAAAACTCAAAAAATACATAGTGATTTTTTCTTCATATTTAAAAAAATATGATAAAATTATTGATGAGAAAACGCGACGAAGAGGTGGGATTTTATGTTGGAACACACATATTTGTCATACGTAAAAACAATGAATGATAAAACATGCATAATACAACTTCCTTAGTGACGCTATGTGGCGTAATTATGAAAATAAATAGCTAACATGACACTCTCTAATGCTTAATTACATCCTCGATTAGCCTTTTTTATTTTTATTTTTTTGAAAAGTTGTAATTAATTTTCCGCTTCGGTTATCTTTTACCATTTGTTTTCGTCTGAAAAATATTTTATCATTTTATAAGATTCACTAATTAAATACGTTATAATTATTGAAATCATCGATGTTTTAATCAATAAAAACTTTCGTTTTAGTAAATAAAAAATTATAAGTTGAAAATTTCATAAAATTTTTAGTAATACTTTGAAAAGTATTTCTGCATGTACCAAAATAACTATATAAGTGACTATATTTTATGAAAAATCATGTAGTAATGAGTAATCTTTGAAAAATTAAATGAGTTTCTATTCAAATTAAGTAAACATATATGACATTTGAGATTTTGATTTTTAGTAACCATTATGCTCATTATGTTAAATTTATACACTCTTAAAACTAATAGTGTCAATCACTTTTTGATTCTCCGTTCATTTCACTCATTTAGTTCAACTTCCCTTTTATGACATTTTCACTCATTTATCCTCATTTCCAAATTCATCTATTTGTACCATTGAAAATTACCAAAATAATCATACTTTATTACCTTATACACAAAACTTCCATATTATAAAAAAAAACTATTATATCATTACTTTTTTAACTTTGTTTTAATATTCGTAACAACCCTTAATGGGGCTTTATGAGTGAAATGAATGGAGTATTTTATAATAAAAATAAGTATTCTACAGCGAATTATAAGGTCATTTGAAACCTTTTGCAGTTTGAAAAATATCTGTGTCTATCAAAAGTCATATTTATGTTCTATTTATTATCAAATAGTTTCACTAAAAAAAGTGAGCTATGAGATAAATATAGAAACAAATTATTGAAATTACTTTAGCATAAATAATAAATCAATATGACCCTAATAATCATGCCTCATTTTTGCGTTTTTGGGATTTAATCCCAGAAATATATATAAAACAATTAGTTAATATCGATGATAATACACATGTAGAAATAAAAATGCTGGCGATATAAAATTAAAAATACGTAGTAAAATTGATGCAAGTGTTGAATGATGAATATGTGAATTAGTTGTTCGATGACTTTTAAAATCTACAGCTCACAAATAATAAATTTTAAGG
>JAUEKU010179532.1:0-10452 GCA_032274805.1 Gypsophila paniculata | reverse complement strand
CAGGAGAGAATCAAGGGCTGAAATCCAGGGGACGTTACAACAAGGTTTTGAATGGAAAAAGCGGCCGTTGTAGAGAGAAGCAGTATATAAGAAGATCGAAGACTCATAACAAGGGATCGAAAATTTTCTACTCACTTTGCACCCAATACTCACTCATTCTATTTTCTCCATAATTCTGTCATGTAACTCAACAACGATATAGTGAAATCCCAGTCCTGGCTTGGTGCTCGTGGTTTTTTCCCTCATTCCTAAAGGGTTTTCCACGTAAAAAGTGATTGTGTTCATTATACTTTTTTTTTTTTTGGCATCTTTATTTTAATCTCACGAAAGTCAATACAAAATCAATAAACTACTACACCTAAAGGATAATACTAATAGACCCATCATACTATCATTTTCGTGTACTAAAAACGACCCAAACAAGTTTCAACTTCGGATCCTGCGTCGAACCAAGGGCTTTGAAATAACCAACTATATCCCTCTCCGCCGGAGTAAAGATAACGTCCGCAGCCTTAGGTGTATAAGCCGCAGAGCAAACGGCCTCGAAACACTTATGCACGGCTAGGTTGAAGCGCCTTGAAAAGCACAGTTCCGAGGAAGAGCGGACGAAGAAGAATCGCTCTTTCCATTCTTTAATCGACATCTTCTTGGGGTACGCCGTCATATACCCCGACTCCATGATCAACGACCAGTAACCCCTGGCCGGCCCTTGACCCTCCTTCAAAGAGTGCGAGGCACGGAAGACGTCAATCGACAAATCAAACCCTCTATATAGGCAAGTCCAAATGAAGGCAACGATGGTCTAGACTGCGAATGCATTGATCTGGCAGATAGCCACGTTCCCCCAATTCAATATCTCCTCAATAAAAGGATGTAGAGGGAAACGGAGGCCAAACTCCAAATCCTTGAGGAACACCGTTGTATAACCCGGCGGAGGCCTACACACAGAATCGTCCGGCCCCGGTATCAAAAATTCCATCCGGCAGGTAGGTGGTAATGTCTGGCCGCAACCTTGGCGCCGTTGTTTCAAAGCATGAGTCTGGCCTAAGCAGGGTCGACCCTGGTATTCATCGGGATTTCGTACATGACCCATTCGCGCTCCCGCCCTGATGTTGAAGCTACCTCCGGCATGGGAGATAGTCTAGGTCCCTCTGCAATCGGAGAAGAGCTACGGATGACGGAGTCCGATAGGTCATCCGCCAAACTATCAAAATCCGATGGCGTGCTAACGGAACTGGCAGGATCGCTCATATTCGAAAATAAGTTCGAAGACAAGAAAATAAGAGGGTTTTTACCTTTATATCAACGGAGAACGGGAGGATGTAGAAATGATTTTGGGCTAAAACGAGATTTTTAGAGAGAGAAAGGTTGTAAAGAGAGAAAATGGAAGTTGACAAATGAGGTTTCACAACTGAAAACCCAGGGGTATTTATAGAGGATTTTGTGCACAGTACATAAGGTTGTTCGAGCTGTACACGTGTTGCACATCCACTATGCATCAATACAGTATGGAGAATTCAAAATTTGAAATTCAAAAATTGCGCCAAGTCCAAAATGCTCTCCGCCCTATCTAATCTCGACGGCCAAAGATCGAGGCACCCAACTCCTTATCTGGAGGCAAGAAAGTTGTCTGGGGGTAAATTGATGGGGGTTGTTCATCCGGCGGCCACATGCCTGACCGACGAGTTTACATGTCACAAGAAATCAACGCCACTAATCAAACTAGTGAAAGCAAATCAAACTTGTATGTCGGCCATCTATGGGTCGGCGGATGACAACACCTGCCAAGAGCAGAAGTTCTGAGAGAGCAATCAAGGACCCTCGTGTTCGATGCTCCAAGTTCAACGAGCCACCATCACCATGATTGCCAAAGGCAGATGGTCAGCAAAGAATAGCTAAGGCCATTCATGTCCTATAATCCTGGTTCGCCGAACTAGGAGATGACGGCCAGCGACAGCTGACACTAAACGACAAAGAGACAAAAGGCACTACATGACAAGATAGTAGCCTATGTATAAGTGTGAATACCGGGAAAAATCGGGTCCCCACTCGACGTTTTGCAAAAAGATGTGAATTCCGGGATATCGGGTGTAAGTTCGAAAACTGCTAAAGAGGTGTACTTGCTTTCAAATTGTTTTACTTTAATGACTTTTGAAAAGAACGATTTTAAAGGATTTAATTAAGTTTTAAAACCTTAAAAATTGTGTTGGGTGCGTTTGGAGTCGCCACCAAATTTAAAGGAATTTGGTACCTATCGATCTGTCTAAGTCTTTAAGACACGAATCTTAGAACTTAGGGCACGTTAATACTCCTCCTTACAAGGCTATACACTAGTAGAAAAAAGCTCATTTGCGGCTCCAAAAAAAGTCCTTATTTGAGGCGTTTTAGGCCTAGCAGCAAATGGAGGGGCAGCAAATAGGATACCTATTTGCGGCGTTTTAAAACGCCTCAAATAGATGCCTTATTTGCGGCATTTTTACAAAAAAAACGCCGCAAATAAGACATGCTATTTTCGGCCTTTTTTTTAAAAAAGAGCCACAAATAGCTAATTTCAAAAAAAAAATTAAAACACCTATTTGAGGCGTTTTGTTTTAAAAAACGCCTCAAATAGGCATTTTCTAAAATAAAAAAAAATGAATGCAAAACTAATGAATTAAATATTTACACACTTCAAAATATAAATTTACATCATCCAATTTTCCACGATTTGAAAATAAATACACCAAATCGAAATAACACTTGTACAATGTATTTCCCTGCGACTTCGTGACCCCAGATGGTATTGCATCCAATTGTGATAATTTCTTTGAATGTATCTACATAAATCTGCCAAACGAGGTCAAATTTACATACTTATATTGACACAAGATACACACCAAGTTTTCATAAATTGACAAAAGATACGAAAGTTACATATCCATATAGTGATGTGCTTGAGTAATTAGTGAGAAGGATGCTGAAATGACAATCTATTAATACGAATCGAAATACAAATTTTATGCGACATTCAATAAAACAAAAGCAAAAATATATGGGATGAAACGATAAACAAAGGCAAATAATACCTTTGTTCTGATCAATGTTTTACACTCCTGTCATAGTAGTTAAGTAAAGAATTTTCGAATCCTCATCCGAAGGTTTTTTAAAGCATAACAAGCTATTAGTAATACATATTTGGCTCTTATCGTCAATATATCGACCAATACGGCAAATAATTGGTCGATATTTAATTTTTAAGGCTGATACAAGTAGTACTAGACCGATGCAACTGACACAATCAATAGACCATTTGAACATGATAGATTCAGTGGCGTACCGATTTCATGAAAGAGTTCATTAACATTATGTGCAGTCTTGGCAGACGTTTCGAAGAAATACAGCCTATTTTTAGAGGCATATTAATTGCTCAGCCACCTGCAGAAAACCAAAACTCGACATTATGATCTCCCATGTTACACCCTGGGTGTTCAGTCATAAGATATGCCTTAAACACTTCACAGCTGAAAATGATGCATATTAACATTTTTATAATACTTGTGTACTCATTTGAACTGACATTAATTGAGGTACTTAAGCTATTATGTAGTCTTTGTATGTCGTATGAAAATTTTACAAGAGTCTAACTTATGAAAAGAAGTTTCACTTAATTATCAATCTAGATTTTCAACTCCCCTAACTGTCTCTAGTCGAGACCACTCACAAGACTACTTCAACGCTATTAGATTTCATTTTATCAATTGACTCCAAATGTTTTTGTCAAAGACGAGGTAGTATGGTCGAACTATGCAACAGTATCCCACAATTAAAATTATGACAGGATTTTCGTCGATTAATTGCTACACTATAATATAATAACACCATTTTAGTGCGTCATTTTGTGTCGAATAACGATAATGAACATGTTTATCACGGCCTGAGCTGCTACCTCAGATGTTAGAATCATTCAAGGATTCTAATGCTAACAATAGTCCTTACCTAGCAATTCAAGCGTAATTAGTCTACTTGAGAAAACGAAGAATTCAAGCAATTAGGTCACCAACACCAATGAACAAGAATACCGACATAGAATAAACAAAAAACATACGCAACAAATTGAAGAAAAGTGCAGCACAGTAGTAGGCGACATAATAGAAGCCTACAAAGCAGCTCATGTTGTGCCACAAAAACCTGAACTTAGAGAAATTTACTGAGTACAGAGTTAAGGTATATGCAATGATGACTCTAGACATTGAAATAATAGACACAAATAAGATAAGGGTGTAAAGTGAAATTATAAATATGGTATGTAACAAATACGCGAGAATACTATGCAGTATCTAAGTATGAACACAAAAGAATTAGTTTGAAGAAAACAAAGTTGAAAATATCATAATTCATGACAATGAAATGAGATGGCTTACCTTATTAGTCAAAAATCTGGGCCAATTAGAATAATAGGAGCTTGGATCATGAACATGAAAGCCTATGACAAAGTGGAACAACATACATTAATCCCTACAATTCATAGTGGCAATTTGTGAAAATAGAAGACTAATCTAGGCTTTGTCTAAGACACTACGTAGTTCCTAAATCCATCATCATCATTACATTCATAAATCAACTTATACACCACAAACAGCTAATGCAAGAAGTCAAAATCCATATAATTTTACTCGGGAAAAATAAAAAAACAATTGCAAAAGAAAAAGAAACCGAAAACAAAGAAAAGTGCTGAAAATGGAAGAATCATCAAGCTTATCCTTAACATATAAAACGTCCAAAGTTACTACTACTGTTCCAGCTACAGTAGTAGCAACTTACCCACTCCTTCTCTCAGTGTTATTCCCCCCCAAATCTGCCCCTATCCTTATTTCTTCCCTCACGGCTTACTTTTCAACACCTTTCCAGCTCATGCCTCTTCCACGTGGGTAGTTTACTGTGTATGCTGTGCTGGATTTTTTGGCCCATGCCCTCACGTGGGCAAGCTATTTTGAGGAAGCAATCAATATAGGTATTTGCTGGTTGCTTTTTTTAGGGGATTTCAGCCATGCTTTTGTTGACTGTTCGGGTACAATGGGTGTGTGCAGGGGTATGTTCGCGGCAGCCTTTGGAGGAGCTGGTGATGGTGCCACAGATGGGAGATTCTGTGCTGCATGTAGGCTCACTTCTATTTATAATTTCGGTTTCGAACTTATTGGGAGATCGATTAAAGTGCGCCGCATTGGTCATACAAGATACAAGATACGCGAAAGGTACACAGAAAGGGAAGTCGAAGTTTGGTACGAAATCTTCGACTATCGTTGATATGTTTGATTGATTTAGCTACTGTGAATGCTTACTCAGACAATTTGAGGTGTTTTGGGTCCTATCTTTAATCCTTATCTTCAATCTCATGTCGGATTTTACTGGGAATGTTTTCGTTTCAACATCTTTTTTGTATGTGGTCGGTGTGAGTGATGTTGTTTTGATTGAATTTCGTTCAAAATTCTGTGATATTTTGGGTGTTTTTTGCAAACAAGTTGAGGTGTCTTTTGTCCTATCTATCCTTATCTTCAATCTCATGTCGGATTTTACTGGAAATGTTTTCGTTTCAACATCTTTCTTGTATATGGTCGGTTTGAGTGATGTTGTTTTGTTTGAAATTCGTTCAAAATTCTGTGATGTTGTTGGTTTTTAGGGTTGGTCTTAGAAGCTCTGTGTCTGATGATAGTGATTAGATACTAAGGATCTCGAAGAAGAAAATGTGGTTAATTACATGACACTGTAGTCAATGGGGGGAGCACTTATGTTGTGTTGGCATTGGGGGAATGATGGACATTGTTGTGGGGATTTAAGGTTGGAAATGAGGGGGACAAAGGTTGTTAGCCAGCCGAGCGAGGTTCATGTTGAGGTAGGGTGCAGGGGCGGACCCATGTGTTAGAATGGGGTGGCGGCTGCTACCCCAAAGCCCCCAAAAATTGCTAAGAAAGTTAGTGTTTGCTACTCCAATACAGCGCTGAGCAACAAGTAGTTGATAAATATAGGATCCTGCAACCATTTACTGAAAAGTGTTCGCGCTGTGCTGGTAAATGATGCTAATTATTTGCTAGGGTGTTGGGGTTCGAATTCCATATGGTATATTTTTACGGCTTTTATTAATACTCTTTTCTAAGTATGATCCATATGTTAGGGATATCTTTACGTATGTGATGTATCGTTATTCGCTTCCTGTAAGAAGTCGGAGTATTCTTTAACTTTAGTCTATATTTTAATCCTCCAATTTTTGTGAGTGTGGAAGGGACAATCAGGTATTGGAGTTCTTTGGTGTTGTAAGGTCATCGAGCATTGGTTCTGCTTTGAGCTGAAATTGGTATGTTTTTTATGCGAGGGCCAATAGGTTTGCTGGAGACAGCTGCTGGAGATAGCCCGGAAAGGACAATCAGGTATTTGATTTTGGGGTGTTGTCAGCTTATCGAACATTGGTTGTGCTTTGAACTCATATTGGGATTCTTTTTGTATGCCAGGACAAAGAGGTTCAGTGGAGATAGTTGCCGGAAACAGGCCGGGGAGTTTCCCACAGAAAGATATCCGAGGTATTTTTCGGAGCCTATGAATTTGCCGACAAATTTGGTGACTGGAATGGCGCTAAATTATTTACTGTTTGATTTATTACAGTCTTAAATTGTCCACCTTTCTGTTCAGATGCCTTCACTTGCCCTCGCCGAGTTTTACAGTGTCTATTTTCCGTTTAGTAAAGATACGAAAATAAAACTTCTAAATATGTGAATGATATATACATGTGTGCATGTTGTCGAACAGCTTCAGTTATGTGGGGGTCCAGTGGATTAGGCTATTTGCTATACAGATTAGTTGCTTACATGATATATGCATGTATGTTGTCACCCAGCTGCGAGAATGTTCTGAATGTGTGTTGTAGTAGCGGTCGTAGAGAACCGGGAGAGGGGTTTCGTTGTGACAGTATGAAAAGCTACAGACTATTAAACATTGCTGAAAAAGGGATCTGAGATTGCGCCATAGTGCTACATAGTTGCTTCTGCCTATGTAACCCAATTATTTACGTGTCCGATTATGTCCAATCATTGAATAAATCGCACCTTTTGCAATGGCTTACTATTTGAGTGCACAGACGCTTTCAAAACTGAAAATATGTTCCAAAAAATCTTTGGGGTTTGCTATGCATAGAGATCTGTTTGTCTTTCTGTGAACGGGGGTATGCTCTAAACGCTCGTGATGTCTGGATGTTTAAAGGCTTGTAAGTTTAGAAATGCGTGATCATTACTAAGGGGTTCTAAGTTTTGTGGTGAAATCGTATACATTGCAGTGGTTTGGCCTCACTAGGTGTTGGAAATACAGGTGATGGAAGCCCCTGCGATTGAAATTGCGATTTCATTTCGGTCGTTGTTGTCAAAAGTCGCTGGAAGACTAGGATTTGGTTGCCCAGAATACATAGAAATGGGTAATGGTGGCACTGGGGGATATGTATCTTTGAAGCCAGATGCGGAGGGGATGTCGTATGTGTATGTGGGGGGTGAAGGACTTAGTGTTGATGATTCCTATGAAAATGCGGCTAGGCTAGCAGTGCGGGATCTAATGGATAGATTTGGAATAGTTGTCAAAGATATTACGTATGCTAGGAATGCGATCGCAGAGGAGCGATTATTGCTGTACGCTCTTAAACGGGTAGAATTGCAGGCAATCGAGGCTGGACTGTCTGGGGTCTTGACCGTGCGCAAACAGATCAGGCCACCGGCTGAGATTGATGTATCCTTGGCCATAGATTTTGTGCCATTGTTTTTTCAGATACTCAAGAAGCTGCCAATTCGGTGCACCGCAATTGAGGTGGTTGAAAAGAGGGCGGGGAAATTCGTGGCGTGGGTAACCTTTGCACCTACTGCAAAAGTTGCACAGTCACAAACGATTATTAGCGATGAATGCGCAACTGTCTTGGAGGCTAATGAGAATATGGCCGAAAAATCCATAAAATACTTGATCCCACTATATAATGTTAAGATAGTAGATGCTAACTATGATGAGAGGCAATCAGCCTTTCGAGAAATTAGTCGCGCTCTTATGAAAGAGAGTTGCCTTACAATCCGAGAAAGAATGATGGGAGGTGTGCAGACCAGTAGGGCAGGTGAAATGTGTGGTGAACAAGGCTGTGTAACTCCAACAGGTTCGTCCGCTAAGATCCCAGCACAGAAAGAACCTCCGTTGCCACCCAAAAAACGCTACTTGAAACAGCTAGGGGAGGGTTCGAATTCTTGGGAGTTCAATAGGCGAGATGAAACTGCATTCTTCAAAGTGCCACCAGATTGTGAGTCTGAATTCAGGCCCAACCAAAGAGCATGAGTCCGCTACCACAATCCTACATTTTGTAGTACCCGTCTAAGATTAGGGTCCCAGGAATCAGTAGGACACAATGTAACAGGAAGTATAAGAAGTCATGTATGTTTAGGGTTCAGCTAATGTACTGCGTCGGGTAGCTTTCTACAAAATATGTTTTGTTGCTTAATATTTGTCGTGCGTGATATTTGTACTGCTCGAATTTGTACTACCTAAACCAAATGAAATAAAAGTGTTCTGAGGATTTGTGGGAACAAATTGTGTATTGTGAATATGTTTGCTGTTTATGTTTGATTGTTTTTGGGGAGTCATTTTGTGGGCGTCTTGGATACATTGGGTTGGGTTGGGCAAATTGTATCAGTGGACGATTCGAACGTTACTTATTCGAAAGCTAAATTGGGACAGTGCAAATTAGCTGAGGGACGTTCTGCCCATCAAATTCTGACGGGCGTGCTTTGTTCAGGGTGACGCTATAATATGCAGGACAGATTTCCGTATTACGACGGCGCAGCTGAGGGAGGCTTGGCTGCACGACTGAAGCGACTGCATTCGCAAATCGACGTTGGCACACAAAGGTACGTTCCGCTTTAGTTAGTTCAGTGCGGACGAACCACCCAAAAAAAAAAAGAA
Organism: Gypsophila paniculata; assembly: GCA_032274805.1. Lineage (NCBI taxonomy): Eukaryota > Viridiplantae > Streptophyta > Magnoliopsida > Caryophyllales > Caryophyllaceae > Gypsophila > Gypsophila paniculata. Next base: position 1,500 of record JAUEKU010179532.1, on the reverse strand, counting down.
AGCTGACGCCTAACTTACGCTGAATGTATGATAGATTTGTGGCGGATACAGCCTCAGCGTCAAAGGGCCGGGGGAAAAGAAAATTACTACGGGAACATAGTATGTGCCCTAATTGTTTGGCCAGTTCTAAAAATGCAAAACCACAACGACAATGCTAATTATTTTCGCATTGGATTTGGTGATGATGCTAGAGAAACTTGATGCGGAGGTGGGACAAACTTTGCCAACTGCACCTTTAGAATTGCCGGAAAATGCAGCTTGCAGAGAGTGTGGTGCACTCAAGTTTGCGTACGAGACTGCACATTTCTGCTGTGGGGATGGTCAGATAAGGCTTCCTGCCAACACCTGGCCATCACAGATGACGAGATTGTTTACGGCTCAAGATGAAGACGCCGTGCATTTTCAAAAGTATGCAAGATTATATAACAATCTATTTGCTTTTAGTTCAATTGGAGGAAACTTTGATGTGCAAACACAGAAAGGTATCTATGTCTTCAAATTACATGGACAAATTTATCACAACATTCCGAGCTTAATTCCAAGCGATTCTAAACCTAAATACATGCAACTCTATTTCTATGACGGACAACACGAAACTCAAAATCGTACAAACTGTTTTCCAGAACTAAGGCAAGAAATAATTGACATTCTTATGCAGGTGACGCTGGGAAATCCTTATGCTAAATTTTTCAGATCGTTGAGAGAACTTGATATCAATGAAAATACCCAGATCCTCTTAAACAAGAACACAGTTCCAGATCAGCGTGTCTATAATGCCCCGACATCTGATGAAGTCGCTGTAATTTGGCCTGACAGCTCAGCATCAAGCGAGTCCGCCAGCCCACACATTATAGTCACTGGCAAATCCAATGTCTCGCACCGAATTATGCATTACTATGGTTGTTATGATCCACTGCAATACCCATTGCTCTTTCCAAAAGGAGAATGTGGGTGGACTCAGGGACTTCTTAAACAAAGAAAAGACGATGATTTTGCTGAGCCATCAAACCTAAATGAAGATTTGATCACGGACGTTCTATCAGCCGAAGCTTTATTTACCGCTGAAGCTAGGCGTAAGTCTGTCGAAGTTAATGCCCAAAAATGTTTTATTCCAGTGACTGGGCATATCTTTTAAAATGATTGACAAACAATGTTGTGCAACTTTGCTTGTGCAGGTGCAGGACAGAGACCCGTCCAGGCTGAACGCCATGTCTCTCCCAGAGAATATTACTGCTACAAGCTCCAAAATAGGCCAAACAATCTGTTACTCAGAGCAGGCAGATGTTTGCAGCAGTATATAGTGGACATGTATGTGAAGGTCGAAAACACCCGATTGGATTACTTTAGGAATAATCAGTCGGCAATAAGGGCTGAATTGTATCAAGGCATTATTGATACTCTAGAGGCGGGTGAAAATTGTGCTGCAAATGTTGGCCGACGTATTATCCTGCCGCCTACTTTTCTGGGTGGCCCTCGCGATATGAAGAAGAGGTACCTCAA
>JAUEKU010179521.1:0-10453 GCA_032274805.1 Gypsophila paniculata | reverse complement strand
CGTTGACGGTTGAGGTAGCGTTCGTGTTGGAAAATTTTGCTTTTTCTTCTTCCCCAGCCGGTCTCCTATGGCTGGCTTTGTGACCGCCTAGAGCTTGGTATGATCCGAACCCTTTTCCGCAAACCGAACACTTGTAATTCAGCTTACTGCTTCTGGTTTCCGAAACCGGTTTGAACGGTTCAGCGACGGTGGTGGTGGTGGAGGTGGTGGTGCCTCGGGCGAGCATGAGGAGGCAGAAGGCGAGGTACTCTTCCTCCGTGGGAACGTCGGCTTCGGTGATCGTAGACGAAGACGGCGTCGAGGAGGATAACTCATGGCGTGGGCGCTTGGAGCGCTTCTTCTTAACCCAATGATCCAGGGAGGTGCTATTGAGTTTAGACTCGGGTTCGAACAATGGAGCTTGTGGTGTCCTAGGTGAATTCAACGCTTCCATTGCTGCCATCACAATACTACTAATATATTGAATTATAAGTCGCTGATGAGAATTGAACCCCCGACCTTATGGTTAGAATAAGACAGTTCTTACCACTTGAACTATTATTGTTGAGTGATGCTAATTAAATTGTGAAGTAGTATGAGGAGAGTTTTACAAAGTAATAGTAGTTGTTGTTGTTGTGGAGTGATGAGGGAGTGAAGAGAAGAAAAGGGTGTTATATAAAGAGAGGTGAGGAGAAGAGAGGAAGAGGAAGGGAAAGAAGGTGGGAGAAGTTGCGTGACAAGTGGTAGGAAAGTAGCCGACCCTTGATACTTTTAGTGTGTTGTGTGTATGTATTAGTATTATTCTTGGTTTTTTATTTTTTTTATGTGATTTTTGTTTGGTGTGGAAAATGAGGGGGGTGGTGGAAGTGTTTTAGTTGAGTTGTATGTAAGTGAGCTAAAAAGAGCAAAGAGTAGTGTGAGGGATAAGGATGAAGATGTCAAAGAAAGGAAAGAGGTGTGAGAATGAGGTTCAAGTTTGCACGTTTTAGTGATGGACTAAGTATTTTTACTTGGTGTCCAAGTTCTTTATTAGGATTGACATGATCAAGGTCGGTTAGATTGGATTGGATAAAGTTTATAAAAGATTAGGCTGGTTTATCGTTATTCAAATAAGACTCGTTTGGAAGGAAGGGATGAGTATAGATGAATTAAGGTTAACTTCTAAATAACAGAAAAAAAAATTTTAACCTATTAATTTTTCTATTCCGCCACAATATACGAATCTCATTTTTGGGCCGTAAAAAGCAAACGAACAAAGAAAAATATAATAATTTCAACCTAGTTGTCGTAGATCAGGTTGAACCAACCGAGCCAAAAATTACTCAAACTTAATAGCTAGGTCAAGTCGGACTGGCCAACACATTTGGCCACATCAACTCAAGACTTTTAGACGGTCAATAGGGAACGAGCGAGGGTCCCACAAAACGAAGAGGGTGAATGTTCAGAAGTTGGTAATATAGGAGAAAAGAAGACTGATTCCAAGTCAATAATAAGGTCCTTTTACACAAACGCGTTCCCTAAAATGATAAGCCGCCGCCAATTGATAAGAGTGTAGTGGCAATTTCGTAAATAAGAGGTTGTTAAAGTGCCTAAGTAACTAACTGTAGTATGTAGCCGCCTTTTGCCTCCTTTAAGGAGTTAAGTTAACTCACTAGTGACTATGTTCTCAGTATCTAGCTCTCTGTTACTTCCAGAACAAAAGAAAAATAAAATTAGATATTTTTGCATCATAAATTTGCATTAAAAAAAATCTTAAAAAAAGTGATTTTGATAGTGAATTGCGTAAGATCATTTTTATCCTCATCAATTACTTACTTATTATTCCTTCCATTTCATTCATAAAGCCCCATAGGGGTTTGACACGAGTTTTAAGAAAGTGGAAAAAAGTGGAGAAAAGTGGAAGTATAATTGTATTTTCAAATAATATGTAAGTTGTATGTATGAAAATTGTGAAAAATAGGGTTATTTTGGTAATTTTTAATAAAAAAATAGATGAATTTGGAAATGAGGCTAAATGAGTGAAATTGTCAAAAAAAGGAAAGTGAGGCTAAATGAATGAAATTGAGGGAGTAGTTATTATGCTTTCGGTTATTGACAATTTTGTAATTAAAACATGAAAGACAATCTTTCACAAAATTTACTTAATTTACATAGATTTTTTATTGACTAAATTAGAATGAAATCACTTGACTATATGAATTTTTTTTCATGTAAAATTGTTACACGCGTATGATGAATAAATTTTAATTTTGTGTTATCATTATATTCTTTTAAATTGTGATCAGTGATTACATTTTATTCAATAATAGTATAATCGGTATTACAATGTTCATATTTTAATCATAATCAGCTCGTAATATAAGTATTATTTTATCAATAATATTAATTATATCTAGGTCTACCCTGTTAAATTTTTACTATTTTACAAGAATTACTTTCACATAAAAATTAAAATTCAAATTAATACAATAATACAGTCTGAGTAAAAATTTGTGGAGAAATTCATAGATTTGTGGTGAACTAATTTGACTTCTCAAAGCGTGGAAGAAGTACAATTCAAGGTCGACTATAGAATTTGGTGAGTAATTTGACCTACCTAATAAACTGATCACAAGGATATTTTAATAATAAAACACGTAATACACTTGATTAATAAGTGGAGTCGTCCATGCAATTAGAGGTAGTTGATCAACATTTTGCCAAACCACTTGTGACTTCTACTTGGCAACTGTTTTGCTCTTTCCTTCTTCTTTCCGTTACTGTTGGTTACCTTGTTGACATCACTACTTGATAATTCATGACGACACGAATTGCATTTCTCGTGCTACGCGTCCTATCTTGACTAGTAGCATTCGTAAAATATTAGGGTTAGTCTGGCAAAAGACGGTTTTTCATTTCATAAGGAATGCTACGTAGAATTTTTCTAAGAGTCTATCCAACAGTCTCCACTAGATTTTAATGTATATTTGTTTATTCGATTGTGAGAAAAGAATGAGAAACTTTAGAAAATACGGCCAAAAGACATGCATTGCACATAGCATTCCTCTTAACTTTATTAGTAAAAGACGAATTGTCTGATACATAAAATGTGATCTAATTTAGAATAATTGTGACTATTATTGATTATAATATTATCATTTTTATATTTCTAAAAAATAATCACATTATACTTAATAATGACCACGGTGTTACATTGATCACATATATGTTGATCGTGATCATTATTGATTCTAATGCATGTAATCACTTTCATACCTCTAAAAAATGATCATAATAAGGCTGATCATCATTAGCCACTACTGATTATAATGTGATCATTTTCATACCTCTAAAAATGATCACATTTTATTTGATAATCATCACAAGCAGTGTAGATGTACTCATATTTTCAAAAAATTATAAATTATACACTATTTATTCTTATAACAACTAAATGTTCATATACACCATATATCTTTTCTAAACTATATCAACAAAAAAATTATAGAGCTATATAGACCATATTTTATACGGGAGCTAATAAAATTACTCCACTTTATAACCTACTGCAAAGAGTAAAACGTGGAGGTTCTTTAAAGCAAATATGTTCGTCTAGCACATGCAAATTGTACACAGCATGCATGCATCAAAGTATCTTGTTAAAATTCCAATCTTTAACCATAAAAGTTACTGTATTTCGTATTCAACAATATAATATAATATTCACGTACTCACGTGGATAATTACAATTTTTTTTTTTGAAGTATTGGATAATTATTATTTTCATAAAATACTCATGGATTTTGAGATACAAATTGTTTACCGGCCCCCTATCTATCAATTACTCAGTAGTACAAGATTATCCTTTTTGAAATGCGTTCGCACAATTTGGGTCTTTTAATTCTTGCAAAATTCATATTAGTATGAATGAATGATGATATTTTATAAAGTATTTGAGATTCAGTTAACTCACTGATCGATGTGATGTAATTTATTGAATTATTGGAATAAAAAAGTAATATTATATGTTAGAGAAAATTAAATTACGAATAAAAATTAAAATAGAATAAATGAGTAAAGGAAGAAGATATATAAATATATTTTAAATTAAGTCATGTTTGACTTTACAATTTTTTTTATTCGCTGTCGTCAAAGTGTGTAGATTACACGTGTGAAATTGAAGTCGGCAATTTTGTAAATGGGAAACTACCGTACGTAGAGAATATCTGAAGTTCATAGCTATCCATCTGTTAATGCATGCCTGGTCTACTTCGAATTTAGATAGATTTATCACTAGTTTGAATTTTCCCTTTAAACTACGTACATATTCGTCACGCAATACGTGACAATCATAAGACGATATTTTCTTCGTTCTAGTCAATTGTTAATGTTTGATATTTGAGAATTTATACATAAATAACATAATTACTTTTATATTTTTGTGGATTATACAATTTTAACATAATGTAAATTTAAATGAGAATGTTAAATAACTTTCGTGTATTAAGTTATTTTATATTTATTTTTACTTTGATCATTTCTTGCATTTATTTTTATATTAATACTTAAACGTTGACAATTGATTGAGACGGACGAAATATATCACAAGTTTGAATTTTGGACTATAAATATTCCCAAATGCTCAAATGAAAACTTCGTATGTATACGACAATGTGTAAGTATTAGTGACCACTTAATTGTTTACTAGTGTTATCGCTTTAATATTTCAAGATGTTTTTTCAAAAAAAAAAAAAAAATATTTCAAGATGGTTACAATAAATATTTAAATAATCATAATAAATATTAAAATAATCAATTTTTTATATACTAATTGTGTACATAGAACCGTGTACACAAGAATTACTCACAAATATTGAATCTATTATATATAAGTGGCTTATAAAGCTCGTAGAAGGAAGATGCGAGAAACATCTCAGTTGTGAAAGTGAGTGAAGTAATTAAGAGAAGCAAAACACGTGGGCATCGAATAAGTGAGTAGGATTCAGTTGGCCGTTGAAGTGGTGGGTAACTGGGTATATCATTGTGGCTACGTGGCCCAATCATTGCTTGCAGTGTGTAAGTACATGCTTCCTTATTCTCATGCTCTGCTGTCACTCTACAAACTAAAAGCATTTAGTGACGAGAATTTGTCCACCAAGTATTCTGTTTTACACTGATAAACGGATCATTTGGATTGAGTTTGGATTAGATCGATTCGATTCGAGTTATTATAAGTTAAAGATTATTGGATTAGATTCGAGTTAGGTCATTTTGGATTGTTTTGGATCATTTCTACTAAAAATTTGAACTCAAATTAGTTATTTTAAGCATCTTACGGAGTTCATCGAGCCAGCTTTGGGACGGGTTAGTTATGAGTCGGATTATTTCGGGTCCATCAGGTCATTTTGGTCATTATTTCGGGTTTTAGGTTAACTTTATCGAGTTGGTCAAGATTTTAATTCAAGTTAATCTTTTAGGAATTAGGTTATTTTGGTGTTAAATTAAAATTAGGGCAAATAGTAGAAAAAAAAGGTAAACAAAATATTTAAAAATCTTTGTAAATATATTCTAGAGAAATATATAATCCAAGTAAAATGATTGTAAAAGTGCACACACCATGTGCTAGGCCCAATACAACAAGCCCAAGCTTAAACAATTTGTAAAGTAAAATCGCACACACTATGAGCTAGGCCCAATACTACCAGCCGAAACTCCTAAAATCAAACACCACTACGTTATTTTTTTTGAAAAAAGCTTTTTGTAATGTAAGTTATCATAGTAGGTTTAACGTACTAATGAAATGTCATGAAGTTGGGGTAGGTTAATAAAATAGTTTAAGCCGACAAATGGGTTCTCATAACATGTGTTGCAATAATCAATTTGTGATGGGTATCTCTTAAGAAGATGTTACTAATGAAGATAAACACATCTTTCAATTTCCAATGAATAAATCATTCATAAATTTTCACATTGTTTATCTTAACATTTGTCCATTGGACAAATGATAGAATACCATTATACGGAGTGATAAATTAGGGCTAATCTAGGGTATCTAGTATCTACCAATGAAGACACACATGTTCAAGCATGACCAGGTGTATTTTTAGTTAAAAAATTACAATTTCAATTTTTGTTGTGATCATTTTAAAATTTATTGTAATCATTTTAAAATTTCTAAAATTGGTCAAAATAAGCGTTAAAATGATCATTTTTACTCACAACTAAACCAACATATGAATACGTGATACGACCGTCGTATACCAAACTTACTTCAATTAAAAACATCTAAAAAGCAATATGGCATGATCTAAATTCTAAAAGGTTATAAGTTTTTGCAGTCCCAAGTGCCAACAGAAAACTAGAAGTACAAAAAGTTAAACACGAAAAGTACAAAAAGTTAAAACAATAAACAGTGATTATCAAAGGTAATTATAACTGGAGTGGGTGAATAATCAGGGGTAGAGTGGCCCTAAAATTGGGGGACTGAAAGCCATAACTAAAAAAGTAGAAACATGCAAGCCTAAAAAGGTTTCGTAATTAGCAAAGAATTCATAAACAAATTTAATGGAATTATGGAGATAACTAAATTTAACCCCTCGTGACCTGTGTCCCTTATTTGCAGGTATTGCTTAATTTTGCCACCACCTTATGTTTGCCCACGTCCCTTCCATTTTGTCATTAAACAATTCCTCCCATTGGAACATCAATCTCTATGTTTATAATTCGGAAAAAATCTCAAAAAAGACGGTTTATTACAATAAATTGTGAAAATTTTAATCATTTATTTTGTATAGGTTAATTTATTTTTGGTTTTTTAATTTAAAAGTGAAAGACAAATTTATCACAAGACTTACGGTCTGTTATCCTCAACTTATTTTTCCTTAACTTATCAAACATATAAGAAAACTTCAGGAAATTTCAGAAAAAATAAAAAAAATTCAGAAAATATAAGAAAATTTAAGAAGAAAATTAAACTCAACTTCAGAAAACTTTAGAAAAAATAAGAAAACTTCAAAAAAAACTTCAGAAATTTCAGACTTTAGACTTTAGAAAAATTCAGACGAGGAGAACAAATCCTAAATTCAATAATTAGTTATATGCAGTCGATTTTTTGCTAAATGCAGTCGATCAAGACATGGCATACTTGATAAGTTGATAGATACAAATCAAGTTGAGATCTGTCTCACATTTGTGTCTTATCCTATGTTCCGCTTGTTTCTTCTTTTACACCTAATAGGTGTCAAAATTCGATCAAGACATGCGAAGTGGCATACTTGATAAATTAATTATTATTTTTTGTTAACTTGATTAGGTGTCAAAAATTGAGAAAAGTGAGACACAAAATGAGATAGAGGATCCGCACTGATTCAAGTTACATTAAGGTTTATTATTTGGCATAAATGAAATTTTTTGGTATTTAGTGTCGATTTTCGAAAACCATCAATTCAATTTGGGCCTTATTAATTGGCACATCATCACTTAACGAAATAAAATTAACTAGAATATATCATCTAAGTAAAACTAATTGGAGTACAACATCTAGGGCAAGATCCTCAATCAATAGTAAGGCCTATTCTTTGGACTTAAATTTTGCTTAAATGAATTGAAAGTGAACGGATTTTAATTGAATCGAATTGAATTGAATGTAACTTAATTAAGTGTAAATTTGTGAAGAAAATGTTTAAAGTAATTAGAATTTAACAAAATGGATCTGAAAATAAATTCAACAAAATCGTATTTAAAGTTCAGAGATACAAATGATATTTCTTAAAAACGTGATGTATAAGTTAAAAAAAATGAAAAATACAAATTACCAACACCATATTATTGAAAAAAATGGCACAAAATGTCATATATAGCTCTCATATCCCATCCTTTGTTTTCTTTCCCTATGTCATCGTACGACTTCTCTAAAACATTTACACTCATCTTTATAAAAGTGAACAAAAAATGCGAAGTAAACACTCCAAGCAAATTGCATTATTGCAAATTTTTATAACCTTGAGCTTCCTTACATTATTAATCTCCGCTAGAAAGCACGGTAGTATAGTACATAGCGACGTAGAGGGTCCGAAACCACGACAAGTACGGTCTGATGAACTTAGTGTCAATTCGAGGGTGACAATGAAGCGTTTTCCATTGAACAACAACAGCAACGACGACAACAACAACAACAACGTATATTACTCCACCAAGAGAGTAGTTCCCGACACTGCCGATCCTATTCACAATCGATAGATGATTGGTATATTATTCCGAATTAAGTTACAAAATATTTGTGTTCACGTACGACTACTGGAGAAGAGTACGTGTAGTATAGCGCAGTTAAGGAGCATGTTGCTTGATAAATTGTGAAGCTACAATAATACGGAGAGTATATGGTAACCTCCCATTAGAGTTGCTCTTATATACATACGTTCTGGCACATACATCACTGAAAAGGAAGTTCGATTGTATCGTGTTTTGGTTTCTTGAAGCGACTAGCGAGGCAAGTTTTCACGTTCTTTGGTGAACAACACGGTTTACTCCGTACTTATTGTCTTCGAAGAATTAATTCTGTATAGTTTTTTTTCCTTCATTTTAGGTCATTATTACAAAGGATGAGACCTTCATATATATGTAAAGCTACCATGAAGCTAAGTATGTCGGAAACTTTGTGGAACTATTTCAAATTTTCAATAGATAGACATAGAGAGTACATTATATTTTCGAAATTGCCTCATATTTTATGTATTTTAACATATTTAAGAAATTATTTCGTTTCTATTTTAACCATATTTTGTATTGCTAGTAATTAATATTTCCTCCATTCGATAATAATTTCAATATTGTCCATTGATTTGTTCAGTTACCAAAATTATTAGAGTTTGTACTATAAGAACTTTTATGTATATAAATTCCCATGGAATGAATTCCTGTAGGATTTTCTTTACCTAACTCCCTAGGTAATAAAAATTCCCATATAAATTAAATTCTTCTATGATAACCAAACAATTTTTTACAATTCACATGACTTTGAAATTCATAGGAACTTTAATTCTCTAATAATATCAACCAAACAACATCTCTATATCGTAAACCAATCTCATAATAAAAATTATCGTTAAACCTCCAAATATGAGTCTACCCACAAATGAAATACACGAATAAGTCTCACTTAAGATAGATTTATACGTCTTAAGGTTAAAACGGGTCAGATATATCTCAAATAAGATAAACTATCTAGAAAATATCAAAATTGTATATCTATACAAATAGATCATTATTTGACTCATTTTATGATCAAAATAAATAACTTGTCTTAAATAAGAATTCGTTCAAATACGTACAGTATGTTGTTCGAGTCCTTAACGTGCAAAGTACTATAAAAACTAGGAGTACAGTTTGTGTGTAAAATTTGTAGTCTGTGGAAAGTAATGATTGTTTTGTTTAAAATAAGTTTTCCTTGAAAATTTAGTCACACCATTGGTCACGCATGTAATGATCAAAAAGGGGATGTCGAGGAGAAATTTTTTGTCTTGATGAATTTGTTGTTATGCAAAATGTCTTTATGCTTCCAAATCCTTGTATAATGTATCCATCTTTCTGGTCTACTAGCTGAGGTATCTGTTTTGTTCAGCTTTAATTTCTTGACAATGGTACACAATGAGCAATAACATATTATAACGTGGGTTTTTAATTTGAATACAGCATCTCTCCAACGACAAAATTAAATCTACTCTTCCGAATGATGAGAAGATGTACTTCCTCGATTCACAAAGACGTATACTTTGATTATTGTACGAACATTACCACAAAAGATACTCCCTCCAATTCAATTTAGTCTTCTCATTTCCTTTATCACACTTGCCAAAATACGTTTTATAACGTTAATATCTCTAGCTACGCACATGACTATATTTTTCTTGTATTATATTACAAACAATATCAAAGACTCCAGTATTCATGAATACGGCCAAAAAAGTGGGTAGATCGAATTGAATTAGGAGTATTAATGTCAATAAAATGGAGTCCAATATAAAGACTAAAGTGCATGGTATATTGGTAGAATAAAAGTTCGAGTCAAGGTAAAGTGTCATTTTTATTATGAAAAGTTGTTATATATGAAAACGCGGCTAAATGAATGAATTTCTAATAAAAGAGAAGTGAGATTTTTTTAGTGGAACAGAAGTATATTTTAAAGATTTTTTGAGTAGAACAGAAGTACAGTATATTTCATTCTATACCCTCATCTAGTCATCTAACTAAACAAGTTCAACAATATATGGGATTTAAAATCCATACCTCACAGTATCTATTCGGATTGCAAGATACAATCCACATGTGTGAAGCCAAAATCGCCAGTCAATCATACGTCGGTGAGCCCATTTGATAAGTAAAAATAAAACAAAACGAACGAAATGGAGAGAACACTTTTCAACGTGTATAAATAAATCATAGCCCTGGCCAGAATTAAAACATAAGAATCCTTCTGCTGCAAGTCTGCAGTACGTAA
>JAUEKU010179510.1:0-10453 GCA_032274805.1 Gypsophila paniculata | reverse complement strand
AAACTAAGAAACAAGATAACGGTAGTGGAAAAGGTGGGTTGCAAGTGGGTTTTGTCATCACACGCATATCGAGATACGTTATAACTTAATATCTTTAATTAAAAATTATAGAAAATTATAAAAGTTTGATATTATTATTGTGCACATAACGACGAATCAAACAAGATCAAACAAGGCTATATTTGCTCTTACATATTACGCAGAAACATTGTAAAAAAAAAAAGAAATAAGAAAAAAACGATGAAATTTCTATTTAAGTAAAGTGGGAAGAAAACAGTGAAACGAATGGAGTATTTAAGAAGTGTACAATATCAATTGATTGTTATTTATTTTCTATATTAATTTTAGCACTATGAAATTAGAACTATTAGATCGTTCCAAAACAAATCTTATTCCCTCATCTTACTCAATCATTATTACACATCATTCCTAATGTACAAGTAAAAATCATTTCCCTTTCAAAAAAAAGTAAAAATCATTTTGTAAGCTTCATTAGATTTTATTATTACTCCATATTTTAGCATACTCTACTCTTATTAGCTTTTCTGTCTAAACAATAATTATATACGGAGTATTTTCATTTTTGTTGTATAGGCAATAATTATTTATTTCCAATTATGGCAAATTTTAGTTAAAACTGACATACACTAAATGAAATAATATAAACAATCAGTCTATTTAACATTATTTCTCATTTTCTTAAATTTTAATTTGTTTTAAAAGCAATAAACGAAAATGAGTTTTGGTAGCAATTTTTAATAAAAATGTTTTAGAAGGTGGTAATTTTAAAACTTTATTTTAAAATGAGTTATTTTAGAAAACTTAATTTTATAAGGAGATTATTTACAATTTACTCTTAAAAAAAATAAGTTATGTAAAATAATTTGGACTCGTAAAAAACGAGTACCAAACACTCAACACATACATCACAAAAAAAGATAATGACACTAATAATTCATCATTATATAATTGCATGCCTACTTAAGATCGAGTGTATAGAGAAGCTTGAATTCAAGTCACATGGGAAGTTGGTAAACTAATCCATTAAAAAATACTCCGTACATGAATAAGTGAACTATACGCACATATGAAAACAACACCAACCAATTTTACAAAGTCTATATTTAGTTCAATACAAACCAATTGTAATCATGTTTGTTGAGTTCTCGTCATTTGCTTTTTCCACAAATTCTTAATTCAGACGTGTTATTTAAGTTTAAAACGGGTCAGATAATTAGAATTAAACAAAAGCTGAATGTATAGGGAAAAACAAAAAGATATGTCTTACTAGTATATGGACAAGTGAATAATAGTTGACTCGTTTTAAGTTTAAGATGAATATTCTCGTCTTAAGGGAGACTTATTGCTCTTTTTCATGGTTGATAATGATTCCTCTTGGCCTTCGTCTTATGTGCATTATGCATGTCTAGTTTCAAAGCAATTTGGTGCCAACATGTTACATGCTACAATCGATCAAAAGAGAAACGAAAACGAGTTAGCGTCATTCGATGATACCCTTTTTTTTTTTTATTATACTCCTTATGTAATAAAATAATTTAAGTATGGTGATATTGAAATGTAGTCTTTGCATTATATTACTCGCTTCCATCTAAATGATTCTATCGACTTGACATTTAACGATCATCAAAATCACTGGCGAAAGTAATAATTTGTCAATATGTCGTCACATACTCACAGCGTATGATAAAACGGATTGGATCGTTTGGAGTTTGGACGAGAGAAACTATCATATTCCAATCGATATGCACCTAGAAGTTTGAGATTTTGTGCAAGCAGACACCTATTGATCCGAAAACTTAAACTCGATAATCTCTCTCTGTTTTCCAATGTCTTTTCTAATTCACTTTTTATGTGATTTTCAATACAACATTTCAACCATCTTGTAAGTAAATGCACTGAGTCTCGATCTTGAACAAGATCCGATAAGAACTACTCCGTTTTTTATACAATCGGTAAATACATGCTCTTCCAAGTTTCGACAAACAAGCTTCAACTGCTTATCAGTGTTAATAATGTTATCACATACAGAGCATTTCTTTCCTACTGATAACAACACCTTTGTACAAATTATCACATGAACAAACAGCAAAACTCTACCGCAGTTATCAAACTGTTTCGGTTTTAAATAGAATTTATTAGTAACTCCACCTTTTCAATATCACCTTTTTAAAACTCCCACCTTTTCTAATTTTTTTTCAAAACTCCCACATTTTGTAAACAAATCTTTCAAAACTCCCACCAAAACCTCATTTTTACCAAAATTAGAGTCTATTTACACTCTTGAAAATGATAAATTCTCATTTATTCTTTTCACATTTTGACTTTTGGTGGTAGAAAAAATACATTCGTCATGGATATATACAAAAATAATTCCTTCATTTTTTGCAAAAAATTGCATTTTGGTGGGATTTATTAAGAAAATGCTTATAAAAGGTGGGGGTTTTGAAGAAAAAAAAATGGGAATTGTTAAAATCGTGGTTATAAAAGGTATGAGTTATCGAATGATCCAAAAAATAACAATGAAAGAATAATACGCTTCTCTTATTCTTTATGCCAAAATCAAATGTAACAAAAAGAGAGAAATGGAGGGAGTAATAATTAAGTGACTAAACTTGGATCTATACTAGAATCGAAATTCATCGTAGCAAAATAACTCTGTATTCAAATTGATTGAATTAGAGTTAATATGTTATTAATTTATTTTTAAGGGATTAAATTGGATTAGGAGTAAATTTGTCCAAAAAAAATGAAAATAAAATTCTAAACTAAATCGAGTAAAATTAAGACTGCAAAGATTAAGTTCGTTAATAAATAGTACAATTTTTTTCCTAAGACAAGTACTTTGCCTTTACTTGGCTAAATCACTGCCCATTCAATTTGGGTCAGACAGAGGTCAGATCCACAAAACACTCCTGCTGTAGTTTAAATTCAATTTCATCTCGGAATCCGATTCATAAGTTCAATTCTTCCTAGCTCCCTTCTTTGGAAGCTAAAATAAGTTGTACAACGAGTACTAACCCACTCCTAAATACTACTAATATACTGTCATCACTATTATAACACGAGTTCCGACTTATAAATTTCGCATAAACATTGGCCATCAATGAAATTAAAACAAACTTTCACACACATTTCTCTAGAAACTCGGGAAACATATCACCCGGTAAAATCGTGCATAACATGACCACCAAAATGCATTCCCTGGTGCTGAAACTGATGCTGCAATTGCTGCTGATGAGTAGTCTCGGATCCATGCCTTAGGCCTAACGTAAGTGAAACAGCTCCGAGCCCACCTAGTTCAAGTCCTCGCCTTTGGTATGGCAAAAATCCGATGAATGTACCATCCATGGTCGTGGGTATCGGATGACTTTCGATCCTAGAATTCTTGTGAAGCAATTGTTCAGTGTTTGACTCACCTCGGGATTCTTCCACGTAACTCGATGATCCCAAGTAGTCTAACTGTTTAGAATCACATATTGCATTCACAGCAGGTTTTTGGTTGTCAGTGGCTTGTCTGTCGTTCGGAATTGATTCAGAGCGAGCGGCACCCTTTGTTTCGAGCATGTGTATTTCTTCAACCATGGGTTTCCATATCCGTACCCTAGCATTAATGAACCAATTGGATACCTGCACAATATCGAAAGTGGAAACTGAGTTTTTTGCATGTACAATATTTGGATCATTCGCAACTATGTTACGATGAACGTTCACTCTGGTTCGACACAACACTAGAAGAAAGTGTGTATTAGATGGACGTTCACTTTGGTTCGACAAACATTAACCATTTGGATACTGTTCTTTGTTCTTTTAATTTTGTAACCGAAGAAGTATGACTAATGTGTAGAGCAACATCGTGATATTATGGGGAAAAAACACTTGACATTTGGAACTCAATTACATTTTCAAAAAAATAATACGATAAAGTTGTAACTAATTAATGTGTAATTTGAGAATATATTGCTCAAAGATGCCACCGTTTAACTGCCAATTTAAATAACGTATACGATAGAAAAATATATGGGACGGAGGACGCAACTAAATAAGGAACACATGATTATATGGGTGAATGCAAGATCGTCTGGGTACAAGATTAAACATATGCATGCAATATTTTCCCTTAAACGTCTTGGTGTGTAGTTGCTGCTGCGGATACATCCTTGAACTGTAAAGAGAATAAAATGAAACATCCAATCGGGTGTTTTTCGTACGTGAAACGTTGTCATTTTTAAGATGTACTCCGTATAGCTACATTCTGTTCTAGGAAGGTATATGAAAATTAAAATAACCAGTCAGATAAGTCAACAACAGTCGTCGAGAGAAAACAAACTAAGATAGGTAAAAAAGTGTATAGGCCCTTCAAAGATTCGCGAAACAGTAAAAGAAGTTTAGAAGATATTCAACATGAATCATAAACGTAAGGTGACAAACCAAGATAGCTTAGATAGACCAAAAAGGGAGAAAAGGGATGAAAAACAAAGCAAAGATACAAAGAAAAGTGGTCAGATAGGAAAAGCCAAGTAAGCCACGCGAGAATAGTAATGAAAGTTGCGGAGTAAAAAGTAAACAAAACTTAAGTAGAAAGAAGTTTGGAAAATATACAACACTCGTCTGCACAACAAAATCAATTACAAAAAATCGTAAGCTCTATTAAACAGCACAACACAAGGAGAGAATCCCATGACTACCAACAAATCATTGACGACCAACTACGGAAAAAAAAGTGATCGGTATAATTACCTGGTTTCGCGATAAACCTGTTTGACTAGCCAGCATTTGTTTATCCGAGTCTGTTGGATAACTGCATGTACGAGAAATAAAATGAGAACACCATATTTATAGTAAACAGGCAACGGAGCGCTTGGGTGAGGAAAACGACGTATATATGTACTCACGGGTGAAGAAAGTGATCAAACAGCCAAGCTCTAAGAACAGAAACAGCACGCTCAGGAAGACCTCGTTGAGGCCTCCAAATATGGTTTTGATGACTCCCATAGACGGTCCCGCCAATAGCACTAGTTTTCGCTTTAACGAAACTGTGATCAAATCTCGAATTAGAATTGTCGCCCTTCATGTAGCTTGTCGGAGTTGAAAGATCTTCGCCCAAGGCTCTCTTAATGAGCTTGACCTGATCTGCAATTGCATTTTTGAGACTCTTGAAGTGCCTAGAGATTATTTTCAAAGAGCGGGAAATATATGGTGTCGCGTTGCCAAGCCCTGGCACTGATTCAAAAGCTGAAATCACCATTTCCATCTGTTGATGATATTGCTTGTGTCGTTTGCATACCTTCAAATATTGCCATATAAAGCAAACATTTAAAGCTAATAGATGATGTTCTAAGAGTTAACAGGAATGCACTAAGAATTGTGATAGTTACGTGAAGCAAAAATACTTTCTTTTTTCATTCAAAAAATAAGTCTTTTTATGAAACGATCCTACAAAAATTAATTGCGAACTACATTAAAATGATAAAGGAGTCACTTACAATGGTAAAATAATTTTACATAGTAGTACTTTGTAGCTTGCAATATAATAAATTAAGAAGAGATATTTCCATGCTGCAAGTTCAACAGAAAGGTTTGCAACAAGCGATAAAAAATCAACGAATGAAACCCATCTACCAAGTGAAGTACGTAGCATACAAGAGATTTGTTAAACATGGAGATGACGGACTCAAATGACGAAACAAGAGATCTCAAGGCCTCTTTTGAATTTTTAAGAACAAGCTAAAGATGATTTGATCTTAATCCAGTGCCATAATGCACCACATCGTTAAAGCAACCACCTCAATTAGTTTGTTGAAAGCCACTCACACAGCATCATCACAATGCCTCTCAAATAACGTACGAATTTCACATGCATGAGGGCACAATTTAAGAGATTGGAAAGTGTTTTTGTACATACGTATCGCATCAAAATTAGTGTTGATTTTCAAGACGATGGAACTCAAATCGTAATTCTACGGAGTATTCTAACAAATTGACTCTCATTACTAATGGTGAACCATGAACACTTGCTATTTCTTACAAATAAATGGATGACCTATTTCCTAATGTTCCACATTTAATCGTAGATGTCATCATATCTAAGGGTCTCCTTATGAACCTCTAATCAAACCGAGTCGCAAGTATTTGAAATTTACGTGCTACCCCAAAAATGCTGGTGAAAACTCTTTTAGCATTAAATCTTACTCGGCACATTAGTGATTCTCACATACTTCTCCTACACTCCAAACCCAATCGAACATTGACATTTAAGCTCCATTGCAAAGTACACAACTGAGAGGAACCAATGAAAAAGGCATAGAATAATCAAATAAGCTACAAGGAATATTAATCTCAAAGTGGCTCATATGATTCCTAAAGGATAATCAAAATATGGCAAGAGAACCGGATTCCTAATACATAAAATGAGTAAATGAAAGAAGCATAGATTTGGCAAAGATTACATTGATACAAAGGCCATCTATAGCATATGTTTACAGATTTATAGGTGATCCACAATCGACGACATGCATGAGTGGGATCACGTCAAGTCCTTCAAATAACCTTAATATATTGCAATGTCACGTATTCATTTTCTATAGTAATTGTAGGATATGCCATGCTTTCCGGACATTTACAGAAATAAGCATTGACCAAAGTGAAATACTAGTAACGAATTACAAAGATGAGATGTAAGCTAAGGTGAAGCTATATATAGAGAAAAGGAATTGTAAACGGCCTAATTAAATAAACGATCGAGTAATAGGACGTATCATACACCTATGTATAGCATGTAGCATAGAGTAAAACAACAAGAAGCATCGATCCCTCAAGGTTCCAACAATCAATGCAACATGAAACATACGGCGAGGTAAAGTAAAAAATTACTACAAGCAATACTAGTGCTTTGTACTAGTATAGGAACAAAGGTTTAACAATATCTCACCAGAAAAGATGACGAGCCCCCAAAATACAATTCACCAAGTCGAATTAAAGTGGTTTACACTAGAGATTTCATTTAACAATTGACGAGCATGGAACCAGGCAATGTACCTAGTTTCGATAAGGAGTTAGGTTCGAAAGAACTGGATATGGTGAAATGGACCTACAAGTTATTAATTTTACATCTTTTGTATTGTATGAAAAATTTTGAATAAAACGTCATATCTTATCTATTTCCCTCTCCTTTACATCTCTTCTAATATCATATCCAAAAACATGTTAGTTCTTTTTCCATCCATCGATCAAGCTCACAAAGAGCCAAAACAAAGTATATTCAAATGTAAACACAAGATAGAACAATTAATGACCGTACGATAAATATCTAAAAACCAAACTACAATGGTCTAACACGCAAAAAAACAGCCAAGGGCAAACCAAACATCCTAAGATGAACTAAAGATCACTATCCATAAGATTCAGCTGTGCAAATTTTATTACGACGATATCAAACTAAGTTTTTCTCACAAGGTTTAATAGTTACTCCGTAGAAGCTAAGTCATTGATGTCTCTTAGGTCTGGAAAGACCTTATTTATATGCTACATATGACGCAAACAAGTTTTAGAAAACAGCACGGGTTGGCATTGAAAAAAATAGTTTAATACGGAGTATATGGGATGTTAATGAAACCACTTTATTATGACATAAGAACTTAAACAGTTACTTTGGATCGTCTCATACAATATGCTCGGATCAATACACGAAATTTTTTAACCATAAATTTATTTACCAGCATCTATGAAGTACTTCAACATAAAGAAAAAAAAAAGTAGTTTAATCTTCTTGGCATCTTATCAAACTAGGTAAAAAGGCAGTTCTAGGGAATTGACGATGTAACATGGTCACATTCAATTAAAGCAAACGTAACGGTGTATCTTACAACATCGGCAATCTCAGACAAACAGAATATTTCAAGACTCAAAATAACAAAAGCAATACTCAAAGAACACATGATGAACATGAACTCAAAACAGGAATTAAAACAAACCTCTTCCTGCATGTGAAGAAGCTTAGCTTTCTTTTCATTGCAATCCGGCCTATAAGATTCTCCAGAGGCGCTCCCGCTACTCATGTCATTAGAACTACGAAACTTCGGTCCCAAAGCCGTTGAATTTGGCAGACTCTCCACTTCATCACACTCTCTTACATGCCTCAAGCCAGCGGCAGAAAGAAACTCATCTAACATCACTTGAGCCGGCTTCAAAAACTTGGACCCCCTCAATATAGTTGCATATCCCGTAAACGGCCCAAGCGGACCGACATTCCGGTACACGTGATTAGAACTTCCTACAGCCACATCTTGGATTTGATTTTTTCCAGAATCCAACTTGATAACTGAAGATATGCTCCCCGACTCAAACGGCTTTAACTCTCGCGGCTCACTTAAGTGGTGCATTTCGCAAATTTGATTCGACGACAACGAAAGGGACAGACCGTGATTGGCATCATTAGCCTGACTAACAAAAGACGGCAATAAAGGCAGCTCATTCCCCCCATTTTCCCAACCGTGAACATTATTGTTCTGGTGGTAATAATGCGCTGCTAATACCTCAGCAGCAGTAGTCGGATTATTATTATTATTATTATTATTGGTACGGCTATTAATTTGATGAGGTAAAAAGTGCGACATACTCAAAACTCTCCTTCCATGATCATCATAACTCGAAACCCAGTTGTCACAACTCTGCAAGGGTTGAGGATCACAAGAGTCCGAACTGGAAGGCGCCACAAAGCGTGACGGATGAATATTACCAAACACAGTCGATTGATGCGAGGCCGGGAAACTCAACATTTCTGATGGGTACACCAACGACGAATTGTTACCAAGGGCGGCAGTATTCGTATGATGGTGAAAATCATTACTCCGGCCCAAATCTTCCAACTGTTGAACTCTCAACTTATCCCGTCGCCTTTGTTGCGCTACATGCAACTCCGGCATATAATCGTTGCTCATCTCCATTATTATGAATATATTTCTTCTTACAATCAATTAATTCTTCAAATCATATATCTCACTTGCAAATCAACTGCAGACAAATAAGACAAAATATATGTAAATCATCATCAGAACATTGTTACCGACAGTCTCTTCCCTACCTTCTCCTCCCACATATTTAATAAAATAAATTATTTTCAGCCACTTGCATTTGCATCCATCAAAATAAAATTTATAGTATTCTAAGAGCTCGTGAAAAGAGAAGATAGAAAAGAGATTGTCGGTAACGTTGCTCAAATTATAATAATTTCAGTTGCATGGGAGGGAAAATTAAATGAAACCTTTATTTTAAAGAACAATCATTTCAAGCTAGGCTTCATTAGTAGTACAAACTTTTCTGTCGGTTACATAAAGTTCATTAAATACCTACATATATATGATAACATCTAGTTAAAAAAATAAATAAAAATAAATAAATAAAAATTAGGTATATATCATAAAAGCTTCATAATCAGGTCAATCTAAGGTGAATACTACAGTGTTAAAAAGATTTTTTTTTTAAAAAAAAAGAATAATAATAAAAGTTAAAGAAAAAAAAGGTCTCTCAAAAGCAAGCCAGCTCATCATCATCATCACCATGATCAAGTCTAAACCCTAAAAATATTGGCTCAATCAGTTGTCCATTTTTAACGGTTACGATTAATTTCAGCTCAGTTCAATTCTGCTTTGCTCGGCCTAACAATTTTGTTGTTTTACAGTTCGGTTTAGTTTAGCTCCACTCCAATAAGTGTAAAAGAACGAGACTAACTAGATCTACTTTCATGGGATTTAGAGTAGTTAACTAGTTACAATAAATAAACAAATAACTTTTTTTTTTAAAAATAAAAATAAAAATAAATAAAAGAAGAACACTTAAAAGTGAGAATAATCAAGGGAATGAAAAATTATTGGGTGTATCATGTCACCGTTACAGCGTACATCTTTGGTCTATAGGGTACGGTGACATGGTCCAACCGATGTACACTAGAATTTTTTACTATAAGATACTTCGTATATAGTACTCCTATATAATAACATAAGCAATTAAAATAATAAATATATATCTGCATGAATTAAAGCATGAAATAATTAAGATGATTATATAATATAATAATAGTATACCTAGAGAAGTAGAAGGGAAAACGTGCGCCGGTGACAAGTAAGTGAAGAAATGAAAATGAAAGTGATGAATTATTTAAAGTATAATAGTGAATTAATATTAATATAATATAATATGATGAAGGAAGTTATTAGAATAAAAAATTTCTAAAGAAGGAGAAGAAAACAGTTAGGTAAAGGGAAATGAAAGTGGGTAAGAGAGTAGTCAAGCTGTTTGATAAATTATTATTATTATTACTATTTTTTATTATTAATTATTATTGATATTATTATTATTAGTATGTGGGTATTTTCAAGGATTTAGAAAAGGAAAATATGTCACCCACACGTTTCCTTCTGTTCTACAGGAGTACTAC
>JAUEKU010179489.1:0-10453 GCA_032274805.1 Gypsophila paniculata | reverse complement strand
CTTCGTCAATTCGGTGATAGGTGCCATTATCGAACTGAAATTTTGAATGAAACGTCGATAAAACGCAGCTAAACCGTGAAAACTACGAACTTCAGTGGTCGTTTTTGGAACCGGCCACGCTTTGATTGCTTCTACTTTAGACGGATCCATGCTCACACCGTCCTCTCCCACGATGTATCCTAGAAACGTTACACTTGGAACCATAAACGTGCATTTTTCAAGTTTCCCAAACAGCCTTTGTTTTCTTAGCATCTCCAACACCAATCTAAGATGGTCCAAATGTTCCTCGTCACTCTGACTATAAATAAGAATGTCATCTAGATATACCACCACAAACTTATTTAAGAATGGTCTTAACACCTCATTCATCAATCTCATAAATGAACTGGGTGCATTACAAAGCCCAAACGGCATCACAAGCCATTCGTACAGACCTTGCTTTGTTTTGAAAGCCGTTTTCCACTCGTCCCCCTCTCGAATTCTCATCTGATGATATCCACTCCGTAGATCAAGCTTCGAGAATACGCGAGCTCCACACAATTCATCCAACATATCGTCCAACCTAGGCATAGGAAATCGATACTTGATGGTGATATTGTTGACGGCCCTACTATCAATACACATCCTCCAAGTTCCGTCCTTCTTAGGCACTAATAAAGCTGGTACGGCACAAGGACTCAAGCTTTCCTGCACATACCCTCGATCAATTAGCTCTTGAACCTGTCTTTGTAATTCCTTCGCCTCTTCTGGATTACAACGGTAGGCTGGTTTATTAGGTAGTGTTGCTCCCGGAATCAAGTCGATTTGATGTTCAATCCCCCTCAACGGAGGTAACCCCTGCGGCAGATCTTCGGGAAAAACGTCTGCAAACTCCTTCAATATCCTTTGTACCCGTTCAGCACCGTGAACCCCCTTGTCCACCATATCTCGAACCATCAATAGGTATGCTTGCTCCCCGCGTGCAAGAGCCTCGTCTACTTCACGCTCCTCGATAAACATACTCCCTTTCTTTGACTTTGACTCCTTAACTTTGCTTGGGGGTAATGGTTTAAGGTTATAAGTAGCCTTCCCTTTGGTGATACTATACACGTTGGTCCTCCCGTCGTGTTCAACCCTTCGGTCAAATTGCCACGGTCTCCCCAAAAGTATATGACATGCACTCATAGGAATAACATCACACCATATCTCATCCTTATAAGGACCTAAATCAAACGAAATTAAAGCTTGCTTCCTAACATAGATCCCGTTATCCCCATTCAACCAGTGCAACTTATAAGGCTTTCCATGTTCTCTAGTTTGGAGTTTAAGTTCATCCACCAATTCTCTAGATACTACATTAGTACATGAGCCACTATCAATAATAAGATTGCAAATTTTGTTGCGTACCTTACATCGAGTATGAAAAATCTGCTCCCTTTGCTCGGTGTCACCTGTATTAGCTTCTACGTGTAGGTTTCGGATTACCAAACACTCCTCATCGCTTAAGGGATCGATATCATAGCTCTCTTTCTCCTCTTCGATGTCCTCCTCAGAATGGGACGCACCTTCTCCGTTGGATGCAATGAAATCAGAAAGTAACTCATTTAATTCTTGCATCGTTAAAGCGCGTTTTTGTGGACATTCATTAGCGATGTGTCCAACCCCTTGGCACTTGAAGCAACGTCTAGACGAACTGCTCCTGCTCTCCATGGCCACACCTTTCCCTTTATCCTTTGTTTCCTCTTTCAGAACCTCTCTAGGTTTGTTAGGATTAGGTTTTGAGTACGCACTCGTACCTGAACTCGAGCCCTTCGAGTACTCCCTCGTATAGGCTTTCCTAGACTTGTCATGCTTTTCGAATTTAAGTGCAAGTCGACAAACCTCATCAAACCCGTCATAAGTCTGGACTTCGACCCTGTTAGCTAGGGTTGGCGTGAGACCCTTAATGAAGCGTGCTACCCTAAGCTCTTCCTTCTCTTCCAAGTCACAAAGGATCGTCATTCGCTCAAACTCCTTGATATAGGCTGCCACACATAGCCCTTCTTGAGACAAGGATTGCAGTTTTAGATAGTTCTCTTGCTCATAGTCCCTTGGCAAGAATCGTTTCATTAAGTGCTTTTTTAATTTAGTCCACGTCTCTATCTTAGGTTTCCTATCCCTCTTACGCTTCTTCTTCAAATTCTCGTACCACAAGGAAGCATACTTTGTTAATTTTAAACTAGCAACCTTAAATTGTTTGTTCTCATCATACTCCTTGTATTCAAATATGCGTTCCGTTTGTCTAATCCAATCGAGGAATTTTTCAGCATCTAAGTCTCCATCGAACTCTGGGATATCAAATTTTAACCCTTGATCTTCGTTTCTCGAACCCTTCTTCTCAGGTTTTGATCGTTCGTCTTCCGACTCCGAGCTACTGTCCAATTGTTGGACCTTAGTCTTCTTCTTGCTCATAAATTGAGCGGACATGTTTTTCATCATGTAAGCAAGTTGTGCAATTTCTCTCTTGACGTCGTCTAAACCGTCTTCCCACGGTTGTCGAGTGGCTTCTTTCTCTTCAACACCCATGGTAATCTCTTCCCAAGACAAACACACTAAGCAGCGTGTTTTTAAACCTTAGCTCTGAGGCCAAATTGATGTAAAACTGGGGCTTGTAACGTGAGATGTTACCGATGTTTGACACAGAGTTTATAGGTTGTAACGTGGAACGTTACAGTGTAATGTTGCAGCGGAAATAGACAAGTGAAAACGTGAGTTTTCACGTGTGAATTGAACAAAGTAACGATAACAAAGGTGACGTTACGACTCCCCTCGCAAGGTTCGTTGTAAAGACACTGAATCCGACCTCGCAAGGAAGGATGATTATCTCGATCTCGCAAGAACGAAATAAGAACTTAAAACTCGCAAGTTATAAGCACACAATGAGTAAACTCAAATTTGTATTAAAACTGAAAACTGATTTGTTAGATTACAACTTATTCCTATTTATACTATTATGAAATAACTACTCTTTCCTAATTAATTTTAGGAAATACAACCCTAATTTGAAAATACAACCCTAATTTGAAATAAGGAAATAAACTACTATGACCCATAATAGGAAAGTGCTTAACTAGACTCGATTTAGGAAAGTTTTAGAACCGTGCAGAACCATGTGACACGGTTTCCTCATTCGTCCTCAACCCCGTTCCAACTCACCTTGATCACTTGATGCGACCCCATTTTGAACCCCTCTTGAATGTTCGAAATGTAACGAGTAATTAAGAGTTCATTTGCTTGTTCTTCTACATATGCTCCTGCATCACCGATCCACAAGCACACCAACTGAGGCTTCCATAACACACTTACACTTATATACTAACATATATGCCTAGCACATACAAAGCTACGTAAGGGAGAAGCCCTTACCTTAAGTAACAAAGTCAAACCGTGGTCAAAGGAAGAGAAAACTATCACCAAAATTCCTCAACAAACTCACACTCTACAGTCAACGATTACAACATCAAAAACAACATTAATCTACTCTATATAACTCACTACTATCTTTAAAATCAATTAATAACACTAACTTAAAAAGACCTAGGGTTTCAAGGAGCTTAAGACCAAAATTACGAGAAAGTTGAGGCTTACTGATGAGTGAACGAGATATGAGATCGTCGAGGAAGTCGAGAGGAATGCAAAACAAGAAAAATGGAAGCAAATTGATGAGAAACGAGGGAGAAATCGACAAAAAACCGAGGCAAAAAGGAGGATGTATGTGTGGCGGCATAGAGAAAGAAATGGGATAGTTTTATTGAGTGAAAATTGTAGTGAGAGAAAGTGAGAATGATTTGTGGGAGGTTTGCTCAATAAATAGACCAACGTCAAAGGTGGGAAGAAAGTTTGATGAGTCAAATCGAGTCAAGTTCACACTATTAGGCTTCTAACCCGAGCTAGACACCTCATCTACTAAATCCGACTTCACCAACTAATTTCAAATATTTTTACAAGTCCAACGAGCATATATATTACTCAATTCGACGTTACATACTCAATTCCCTAAAAATCACCCGAAACGTGCCTTACGCAACTCTTACTATTTATTCAATAATTATAATTACTAAATCTCATTGCTAAATCTCGACCCACAAAAATACGGGGTATTACACCCACCCACAACCCTACGCAGCCACCTATCTTCCTGTCGCCCACCGTCAGCTAGCCGTACCCATCCAACCCCACCACCACACCCACCTCACATTGATAACCGTCGCACTTTAATTAAATAAATAAACCAAAAAAATATAAAATTAGAATGCTTAATAATAAAAAAATTATAATAATTAATGATTAAACCTGATTATTAATCATATTGGAATCAATCGTAGGAAAATAATTTTGTTGTAAATTGAATGATTTAAGGAAAAATTAACGATAACTCCCTTATATGTTGCGATTTTTTAAAATAACTCCCTTATAAGTTTTTTTTAAAAAATAACTCCCTTAATCCTTACTCCGATCAGAAATCACTGCCAAATCGGACTTCCGACCCAAAAAAAAAGGAATATTTCGTTCATTTTTAAAATTTCCCTCCAAAGTTGTTTTTTTTCCAATACTACCCCTGCCCCTCTAATTCAAAGAACCTATGCCCTTCTAATTCAAAGAATCACTGCCACATTCATTATTTTTCGTTGCCTTCCTCAAACACACATACACCTTGCCTTCCTGCCCTTATTTCCTCGTTTTTTTCCTCCAATTATCAGTCTTATAATCCTTCTTACATCTCTTAAGATTCAAGTAAGTTCTCTTAATATTCTCTTTTATCTCCTTCTTAAGAAAGAACTGAACGAAAAAAATGGGAGAAGAGTTTTGAAGACTAAGGGAGTTAAAAGGTGAGTTAAAATGAGAGAGTGAGTTAAAAGGTTTTAGTAGCATATAGGGGCAATTCGGTCACGTTTTGTATTTTTTTCCCCCAAAAGTCGATTTGGCAGAGATTTTTTATTGGAGTGAAGATTAAGGGAGTTATTTTTTAAAAAAAATTTATAAGTGAGTTATTTTGAAAAATCGCAACATATAAGGGAGTTATCGTTAATTTTTCATATTTTTTAAAATATTTCTTTTTAGTTTTGAAAAGTGATTTTTTCGGTTTTTATTGGGTCGAATCATGTCAAATAAAGTGAAGAGTTGAGTTACTTTCGGATCGGGTCGGGTCGGTTCAGTTAATTATCGAGTTGATTACGGATTACGGGTCATCTCGGTTCGGGTTCGGGTCGACCTTAATCGGATCGTATCGGGTTATGGGTCGTCATCGGGCAGGGTCGGGTCGGTTTCGGCTTGCAGTATTTTCGGGTCGGGTCGGTTTTACTCGGGTTTTGGGTCGGGTCAGGCTTGCCAGCTCTAGTCTTGTGCCATGTTTACTTCAAATGAACTTTGAATTTTATCGACGATATCTTGGCCTACTGTTTAAAGATGAAGTATTGTGACAAGTTGACCACAATTATTGGTTTGAATCTTCCTTCTTAGACATGCAAAATGGACCCGACCTGGGTCCCAAAATTGTTTGGAATAAGACAAACCCAAATTTGGCCTGGAACTCAAATTGAACAAACCCGGCTCGACCCAAACTTTGCCGACCCTATTTTGACCTGACATGGACTGACCCAGACCCAAAGTGACCCGATAATAGCATATTTGAATTTGACACTAAACCGGACATGACTCAAACAGTCAAACCCCATCCAAAATGCTGAACAAACCCGACCCGAATGACTGTAAGTGATGGTGAGACTGTTTTGTAGCACGTATTTTCTCTTCAATTATGAGGTCATTCGGACCATGAATCCAAAAATTACTGCGAGACTGTTTTATAGGGGACTTGCTCTTTCTTACTTTGATTGCAGAGCTTTGAATCTGCTTGTGTGGTTCATGGTTTCTTTTTGTCCTAATAAGAAAGTTACTCCGTAATGAGTCGTGACTCCATAAGCTCGGAGTGGAAGGGAGGGAAGGGAGGAGGGGCGGAAATTCCCGCTTCCCATAACAGATAGCAGAACACATGTTGTAGACGAAAAAAACATACTAATCCGTAAGAGTTTTAAAAGACGAAGTACTCCATAGCATACTTTACAAAGCGTAATTTATTTGCATTTGTATTTCTCGCAGTTTTGGTTGAAGAGTTGAGTAATGGAGGAGGGTGAGTGCAGAATTGCGAAAGATGTGACCGAAGTAAGCTTCCTTTACGATACCAGTTGGATGTAGGCACTTTCCTGTTTGCAAGATTGTGGAATATATTCGGTTATTTACTCGCGTGGGTTATTATGAATGGTTTTTGAAAATATTTCTACCTTAAGAGTTAAGTATATATGAATGTTAGTTTCTCCAACTTGCAGCTGGTGGGACAAACGCCCATGGTTTATCTAAACAATGTCGTGGAGGGCTGTGTAGCGCGCATTGCAGCCAAGCTTGAGTCAATGGAGCCATGCTCTAGTGTTAAAGACAGGTATTCTTTTATGTTGGAGTCTATTATCTACTCTATTAACTTCAAATTCATCTGTAATTCTTTGTCTAATCTAACATAAAATTGAAACTTGTTCGAATTTAGGATTGCATGTAGTCTGATCAAAGACGCTGAAGAGAAAGGATTGATTTCCCCTGAGAAGGTTGGTCTATGTGTGTTCTCTGTTCCCAGTTTTTGCTTCTGATTCATGTAAGTGGACTATGTTCCTGGATCGAGGAATTTACAAAATTGGTTATGTCACCGATTTATCAAGGTTATGGAGGTTATTATGACCACATTTTGAGAGCGTACTTGTCGAGACTGAACCTTGGTGACCTCAAACTGAGATTTAGTACCATGGATTAAGCCCTTCCTCTCATTTGTTTTTCCTTTTATCGGTAGTTTTTGCGTCTTGCACTGGAGACGGGAAGAGACGGGTGTTCGCGATTGGAAACTATATCAATCAGCGACTCCTAGCACCTATGCATCAGTGGCTCGCTTCTGTTGATACCCATGGATGGTACCTTCAATCAGTCCGCGCCACTGGACCGACTGAGCGATAATGGTGGTTCTTTGCTTATAAAGTTTGTAATTTGCCAAGTTTTGTTGATTTGTTTTGTTTTGAACACCTGAAGACAGTTCTCGTAGAAATGACTGGCGGTAACACTGGCATTGGGTTAGCAATGGTGGCAGCTTTAAAGGGTTATAAGCTCATCCTTGTTATGCCGTCATATGCGAGTCTTGAGAGAAGGATACTTCTTCTAGCACTTGGAGCAGAACTGCACCTCTTGGGTCCAACAAATAGCTTTCCCGACTTTGAGAAGAAAACCCGAGAAATAGTGGAGAAAACCCCAGGCGGGTACTACGTTAATCAGTTTGAAAATCTTGCAAACCAAAAGGTATTCCTCAATCGGCTTTTAGTGAAGTTTCAGTACGTTTTCGTATCGGGTTGTAAGTCGTTCTTGCTCATGCAGACTCATTATGAAACCACGGGTCCTGAAATTTGGAGAGGCACACAAGGGCAAATTGACGCCTTTGTCGGTGCTGTAGGGAGTGCAGGAACCATAACTGGAACGGGGAGGTTCCTCAAAGAGAAAAATTCTGCTATTGAGGTGTGAAGTTATGTTATTGTTCAAGTGCATTACTTTTTTCTGCAATGTTTTTTATGGGGGATATTAAGGTGTAAAGCTGTGTAAATCTGAACTTCTGACTTAAAATCATTATTTTTATGTATAAGAATAACCAAGTACACCCACAGACATACACCCTCACTCACCTCAAAGTCCTTTCTGTTATTTTTCAGAAATACTGTATCTTGAAACATTATATTAACTTTGATTACATATTACTTAGGTCTATGGTGTGGAGCCAGCCGAAAGTGCGGTTCTAAATGGAGAAAAGGCTGGTCAGTTTTGCATTTTAGCACTGCATTCGTGAAATTGTCAATCAGATACTTCTGGCTGTTGAACACGAATTTTGTGTTTCCTTTTAGCGAACGTGCTGGAACTATTCTGTGTTGATGTCAGAATATCCGTGTTTTAACACATGAAATAGTCCACCAGAATACTTCTGGCTGTTGAACACAAGCATTGAGATTTTCTCCCATAGTCCGACCCTTGATATGCTATGCGAGTTGCATTGCTAAATTTAATTTCTATGGCCATTGTCATGCTGGAGAAGAAACGTTTTGACTCTATTTCTTATCTCCACGTTATTTTTCGAAATACTTTTGTCTTCGTATGGAACTTGTTCATTCCTTAGCTGATGAATGCTTCTAATGTATTAGGTAAGCACAAAATAGAAGGAGTTGGTCCAGGCGTGATCCCTCCACAGTTCGACTTTGACATAATTAAGGAGGTCGTAAAGGTGAGGTTCGAAACATCAGCTTGCCAAATTCCGTCCGTGCAAAATTCTTCAAACTTTTCCATGCATCTTATTTGTTATGCATAGTATGAAACACACATCCTGACTCTATAACACCGAGTTCAACTTGATAGATATCGAGTGAAGAGGCCATTGAAACTGCCAAGCTTCTTGCCTTAAAAGAAGGCTTGTTGGTAAGTTAAAGTTTATTGCATTTTACTACTGATATGTTTGAAATAGAAGATCATTCCTTTGAACCATCATTCCTATGTTACTGATATATTTGAAATGATCTGTCATATGACTTCGAAAATCAGGTGGGTATTTCATCAGGAGCAGCAGCTGCTGCGGCCATTAAATTGGCCAAGAAGCCCGAAAATGCTGGAAAATTGATTGTTGTAAGTGCTATGATCTTCTATTCTAATTGCTATATTTGTTAGGATTGGGATCGGGATGCTACTTTGGATCGGTATAACTGCATAAGGAGTGTTGGAATTGGGTTGCTAATCAGGCATAAAATGAAATATCTATGATCTTGAGCGATTCTACCAACGATCCAGTACAACTTTGTGTGATCTTAGTCCATCATGAACAATCCTATTGATCACTAAAACTAAAACTATTTGGCAACAACAGATCGGGGTCCTTTTAGTATTGTAGGATCGTTAAATCGCCTTTTTCATTTCAGATGGCAGGATTGTACGATTGTGTGACAACTATAATTAGTTCGTTCAATTCCTGTCCCTTCTACAGGTGATTTTTCCGAGCTTTGGGGAGCGATACCTATCTACCGAGCTGTTTGAGTCTGAGAGGCGAGAAGTCGAGGCTATGCCTTATGAATAACCAACAGGAGAGGATAGTACTCGCAGCATTTACTGTCTCATTGTATGAAATCACATCTTGTGTCTCATTGTATGAAATCACATCTTGTTATGAATTATGTATTAGTGTGGATGTCCATTGGGCTCACAACCCATTGAACCTTATTGTATGCAGCTAGGGTTTGAGTCAAACCCTAATCCTCAATGTATTATATATATGTATATAGGATGAATAATACAACACACAACTCTCTTCCCTCTCACTCTCTCCTCTCTTGTATATTTCTCTCCTCTTTATTTACAACACGTTATCAGCACGACTCTCAACCGATTGGGCGAACAATTCTGAAGAACCAATTTACGCAATTCAGATTTTGGTGAAATACAAAAGGGGACTTGTAGAACACACGGGAAAAAATAAGAGTAAAAGTGCTTAAGTGCAGGTGTCGCAAATATGTGTACAAATAAAAATGTCAGAGACACCTCTGCCGATATTTACATTTGGGTATTCCTACGTATTTATAATTTGATTAGCTCTTATTGATTTGCAAATAACTACGGAGTACTCCGTATGACTATGGCTAAAATTGTATACTTTCACGTCTATTTTATATTTTCAATCTTGTTGTTCATAAATTATATGACTTTACTAATCATTTATTTAGAAATTGCCATAGATTTTGAGAGAAACATTAAAGGAAAATATTATGGATTTTATAACTACGCATATCTTGATTTCTATGTATACTGAATTTTATGACCGAGTAGTTTTGCTTCATTATGAAATCAAGAACTGTTAAATCCAATGGCTTGAACTCTTACATCTATGTTTAAATCTCTGTTTATGTGCGCGTTGGGCTTTTGGTTTTATACATGTTCAATTAACTTGTTATGGTGTTGCTCACTGGAATTCTTGCGTAAATTTATAAACTGAAATTTAATTAAATTTGGAAACTCAATTCATAAGCAATTGATGTGCATTCCGTATAGTATTTGTCTTCAAGCAAATTAAATGCTTTGACTTAAGAATAGTAATTGTCTAATTGAGAGTAAAGTTTTTTTTATTAGATAAAGCCATCAGACTTTGTTTAACTATAATATAAGCATAAATAGTAGAATTTGGAAATCTATTATGTGCTTCTTCTGATAAGACAATTATGATAATTAATAACATAATTATTGATTTATGATTATACGCATTGTACATGTTTACAAATTTATTTGTGTATATCATGAGTTGCACGAGTTAATATTATGCATGTACATAATTACTTGTGTCATAATAAATTTATTGTCGGGTTATGTTTTGACAATTTTATAT
>JAUEKU010179478.1:0-10454 GCA_032274805.1 Gypsophila paniculata | reverse complement strand
CTCCCTCTCTACCACGCCGACTCCCTCCTTGTATCTCCCTCGGTTTGTCGTCGATTTCTCCTCCGTTTCCCATCGGATCACTCTCGTTCTTTTCGAGTTGGCTTTCTCTCGTCGTTCCCTACGATCAGATATTTTCATAGGTGAGTCTTTAAATCGTAGTAATTAATGGTTTTACGTCTCTTGAAACCCTAGGTTTGAGTAAGACGATTTTATAACGCTTTCCTTTAGCTTTTATGTGATGTTAGGAGTGGATTAGAGAGGTCAATTATATTATAATCGTTATTTGTAGCGTGTGACTTCGTTGAGGAGCGTCTATGACGGTTTCGGACCGAGTTTACATCGTTTGAGGACAACTACGTGAGGTAAGGGCTTATCCCTTACTTAGCTTGTGTGTGTGTGTGTGTGTTGGGTTTATCTATGAATATATGTTGTCTGTGTTAGTTATTATGTTGTATGTTGTTATGCGGTTGTGTGTTGTATGTTGGATGCAAGTCGTGATCGTGGAGTGTGTTGAATACATGTGAGAACTGCGGCTGTGTTGAGAACGTGTATGCCTCGGTTTGTTGTATAAGAATCGTATGAGAATCGTATGAGGAGGTTTCACATGTCGATGATTTGATTATGGAGGTCTCGGAGGTATAGAGCTGGTTGAGTGACAGTTTTGTGTGTTGAGGAGTTTTGGATCGTGAGTGAAATTGTAGGTCTGTTCGCGAAAGGGATCCGGTCGGATCAGGGGTAAATCCGTCCGGATCGGTCAAGAGGAATCTGGTCGGATCAGGGATAAATCCGGCCGGATTGATCAGAATGCTCGAAGCTCGATCGAGCAGCTTCTCACTCGATCGAGCATGGCCTCACTCGATCGAGCGTGAGCAGGCTCGACCGAGTGCCCTAGCAGCGGAAGCAGTTTTGTTTGTTGTTGATGTTTGGCTACGGTATGGTTGTGTATGGTACTTACAAGGCTTGAGCATGTTTAAAGAGTATGAGAATGAGGCGACGATGTGTCGTTGGCATGAGAGCCGAGTTTTGAGAGTGTGGTGGAGAAGAACAGTGAATGATTGTGTGAGTTGTGATGTGAAATGCTTTCGGGGAATGGATGAGTTGGCATTATTGTTTACGTACTGTTTATGTTACAAATATTAATATGTTAGTTGTAGGTGTTTGTCACGTTAAGCTTTTGATGATTATGTGAAGCTAATTAGGTTTGTTTCCATGTCTCCCCTTTTCTCTTTTTGTGCATGTTTCCCCACCCCGTTGGTCGTGGAGAGCACAGATGATCGCTCGAGGGAGTCTTGCTAGAGGAGTGCATGCTTGGTAGGGCTTGGGACGCTTCGGATCATCATGTTTTTTTTCTTCTTATTATACTTCTCTTTTGAGACATAGTTTGTACCGTTGAACGACCGGTTTGGTCGAGGATTTCATTTGTAATCGTTGTACCGCTTTATTATATCAGTGTCGCACTTCTTTCCTTGTTTATAGCGCTTGTCACAGGATCTACTACGTGTTGGGTTAATTTCCGACAATGTGACACCCTTGTTTAAGCGAGACCGGTTCTCCTTAAATGGGGGTGTTACATCCAAGATAAGGAAAAGGGTGGTCTAGGCCTTAAGGATCTACATCTGTGGAACTGTGCTAACTTGGGAAGATATACATGGTGGATTGCTAGTAAGGTAGACCAATTGTGGGTGAAATGGGTGCATCATGTCTATCTAAGAGGACGTGATTGGAAAACTTATGTGCCCCCTGTGCAGTCTAGTTGGGGATGAAGAAAGATATGCATGGTAAAAGACATGCTTAAGGAGGGTTATCTTAACAGCTCTTGGAGGAACAATGCTGATGGCTACACGGCTGCATCAGGTTATGAGTGGATGATGACTGAAAAGGAGAAGCAGAGATGGGCTGGTGTTGTTTGGAGCAGACTTAATATGCCAAACACTCATTCATATGTTGGATTTATGCTCACAACAGAATGCCAACTAAAGAGAGATTGCAGAGGTTGGGCATCATGCAAGACAGCAGGTGTGAGGTATGTGCAGAGGCCATAGAAACAACCGAGCACCTGATTTTCCAATGCCCTTTTAGTGTTCAATGCTGGCCTTCGTACGCTTTGGAGAAGGAAGCCAATGATCAGAAGAATGGTGGTGTACTCACTGGCTTGTGCTTGCATATATTTGGCTCAATCGGAACAAAATGTCGAGCAGGAGTGGTGAGGCAACCCCTTGGAGTATTCAAAAATATATTACAAACTATTTATTAAATGGCGGTTGAAGCAAGTTTTGGTGAATCTAAAGCAGCATGATAAGGAATGGCTTCAACAACATAGTTTATATTAATCAAGTTGATATGGTTGATGTCTAAAACAAGTGAATGTAATAGTGTTGGATATTCATGAGCTTAATGAGAATCACATTTTACCAAAAAAAATTAATAGGTCTCAAACTAACTTAATACTTCTATAAAAACCAGTCTCACAATCAATCACCGATGAAATAGTTATGTTGAAAATCATTTGAATGTTGTTTAGGGAGTGTTTAGTTTGGGTAAAGGGAAAGCGAAATGAATTGGAAATAAATAAAGGGGAAAAAGGAATAGGATTACCCATAAATTATCTCTTTGTTTAGTTAGCCTCATTCCCTTTAACCACGAACTCAATCAACCAAAAGTATCCTCATTGTTTAGATCTCCACGAACGCAGTCGCTTCTGGGGAGAGGCCAACGACACCAGCTGCCAGTGGAGGTAACATGGTGAATGCTGAGTGGTGGTGACTGGTGATTGTCGACGTGGAGGAGAAAGTAGGTAAATATTGGTAATTTATTAGGTTAGTGGAGAAAGAAAAACATGGAAGTAGAAACCTTATTAAAGGGTGGGCCAATGGAGGAATTTACGAATTTAGGGGAAGGGAGAGCGAACGGGGGAATGTAAAAATGTGCAAAACGGACATTAACTAATCATAAAAGATACAGTTAAACTTGGTGTACCGCTTCTCACGTACACCACCAGTAATATAAAAAAGGCTTGGAGGAGAATTTCACACGTCACAAGCGTAGGCCTTGGCCCTTGGGTGGTTTTATGGGGCCTTGCAAATCTGTCGGAATAAAATTGCACGAGTATGCCAGCAAACAATCGCAATTTTGCAGGACTCTTTTTCACAATAGAATGGAAGTTAAAGTAAATCTGCGTGAAAAGAATTACTCATAATGTCCGACCATTTCATCAAACACGATAATCAAAGACGCCATACCAATTCCTCTGACAGGAAGAGAAAATGGAAGTTCAAAGCAAACATAAGATAATTGGCATGCATATTGCAAAACTACACACAAGTTAACAGGTCATCAGGAACATGATCAATGTCAAACTGAGAAAACACACAACTTGTCAATGACACACACAGACACATTTCATTAACAAAAGACGGCGGAAATGAAATTAGCATATTAAACTGTTTAGGAGACGATCAAACTACATCTTGCACTGCAGATCAACCACTGGCAAAGAATACTTATGCTTGGCAATCATACTCGTAGGACAAAGCATTAAGTTCACGAGTTACCTGCACGACAAAGATCAGCTCAGTTAGCAAGTGTTAAATGGAAATATTCGTGCACAAAATTTGTAACCTCCTGCAAGCTTCTTCTCGAGCATCCGAAAAATAGACCATTTGTTCAAACCAAAAATAATACTACAAGTAGAGACATCAACCAAACAGGGGCACAAATTCAGGGATAAGATGGACATTATAATCAGAAATGAGGTAATAAACCAGATGCACAAGAGTAATTGGGTCGGGAATCTTTTCATGTATCGAGCCACATTAAACCTTGCGAAGTTCTGCAACTTGCGGACAAGTTAGCTCAAGCCTGAGACCAACTGCAGGTTTTGGGGAATCCAATGTGAGACTATCTCAGAGCTCCGAGACCAGGTCTTCCCCATCCCTAGGGTTGCCTAATTCCCCATGACCAGGTACTATACATTTCGGCACACAATCTCTCTCTCTCTCTCTCTCTCAATAACATCACTTCTTCAAAGATCGTCTGACGCCCTCTAGGGTTGCTTAATTCGCTATGGATACCTAACATCTGATAGAGACAGACTCTTAGTAGAGTACCCCTCGTACACAGATTTTGAGCAAGAATTATGATACAAATACGCGCGAACCAATTCACAATTAGCTGAAGTTGAGTGAAACCTGTAACCCACGGTCCCACATCCTCTTTTCACTACCATCACTAACAATCTAAGCAAGTTTCCATAGCTCACCATTCTGAGTCCCCCTTGTATCAGAATTGTAGGAAGGTTTCAGGCTACCTTAAATCCCACAAACAACACACAAAAGAAAAACAAAAGACATTGCCACGTATTATTACACAACGCAAGTTCCAACAATCTCTGAACTCCACTGTACAGCATTCAGCCTGTAACCAAACAAAAGTACAGCATTCCCAAATAAGATCGGAAAGATTTTGGCTAAGCATGAGTCTCATACACATTTGAGGAAAAAAAAATCCAAAAAGCTAAGCTCCCCACCTCCTCTTTCTCTCCCCAAGATCAACTAGATTCATCACTTGCACTTCGCCAGAAAAGTCTAAATTTAATAATAAGGATTAATATTTTAAGACTTGGCAAATTCTATACACTCAACTTGCAGGTTTTCAAACATTAAAGCACAACTACTAAATCATCAACTGATCCTTTCCTTTAAAGTTTAAACTACCCTTTCCTCAGAGATTAAGGTTGCCTATATAACACTGATACAGGGCCCTACTTTGATAGACAAAGTACTGTACAGAGTTTGGTGAACATGATTTTTTCTCAAAGTTCCACAACACAGAATTTCTCCAACTTCACTACGTCATTCAATAGCATCACTTTTTCAGGATCATCTTGACGTCCTCTAAACTCCAACGCAAACAACGGCATTCCATCCTGACGTCCTCACGCATTCCATACACACATATTGCTACACACTATTGCGCACGCAAGTTCCAACAATCTCTAAACTCCACTCAACAACACTCAGCTGGTAACCAAAAGATATAACCATAACTCTCAAAAGGAATTATAAAAAATCCAAACGAGTTGTTCACTAGGCACCCAAAAGATATAACATAACCATGACTCTCACACGCAATAGCGGACCTTGGCAAAAAAAAGTGAAGAGTATAGAAACAACCTTGCCAACTAACACATATTAGTTGTGTTAATTTATGAAACAAATACTCCGTATAAATTTAAGGTTGGGCCAGGCCCCGGCCCAGCCCGACAAAGATCTGCCACTGCTCACAAACATTAAAAAAAATCCAAACGAGTACATGCACATCCCGCCCTCTCTCCCCTCAACCAACCAGATTCATCACTTCACACATTTCACCAGAATTCTAATTTCTAACCTTGGCCAAAACTTCTAAGAGAATTAATATTTTATGACTCGGCAAATTCTACACACTCACAGTCGCACGTTCTCAAACATTAAAGCACAATACTAAGTCATCTACCGATCCTTTTCTCCAAATACCCTCTCAGTCTCTCTTCGAAGATATAAGGTTTTACCTACATAACACAGGTGCAAAACAGAATTTCACTATGAAATTCATTGTGCGGAATTCTTTCTCAAAGTTCCACAACACAGAATTTCTCCAACTTCACTCCCTCACTCAATAACATCACTTCTT
Source organism: Gypsophila paniculata (assembly GCA_032274805.1). Taxonomy (NCBI): domain Eukaryota; kingdom Viridiplantae; phylum Streptophyta; class Magnoliopsida; order Caryophyllales; family Caryophyllaceae; genus Gypsophila; species Gypsophila paniculata. Next base: position 4,784 of record JAUEKU010179478.1, on the reverse strand, counting down.
TAGGATCATCCTGACTCCTCTCTAGGGTTGCCTGATTCTCTATGGATGTGTGGAATCCGATATGCAGTAGGATCTTAGTAGAGTGTCCAATAGACAGGTTTTAAACGAACCATGACACAAATATGCACAAAACAATTTCCAAATTGCTGTGAATTGAGCGAATCCAGTAATCTAGGTCCTATATCACTACCCTATGATCAATCTACGGATGTTTCCACAGTTCAAACCATTATGAGCACTTCTAGTATCAGAATTGACTACTTTAACTTCCACAAACAGCACACAAAAAATACGCATTCCACACACAAATATTGACGCACATTTATTTACACAAAGCAAGCTCCAACAATCTTTAAACTTCACTCTACAACATTGGTAACCAACCAAGAGTATAGCATTCCCAAATCTCAAATCAGAAAGATGCTCACTTGGCAACCAAAAGATAAAACCAGGACTCCCATACACAATTGAAAAAAAAAAAAAAAAAAAAAAAAAGGAAAAAGAAGAAAAAAAAAAGTGAATACAAACGTAAAAAAAAATCATTTCCAGGCTCCCCGCCCCTTCCCTCTATCCCCTCGACCAACCAGACTCACCACTTTGCATATTTCACCAGAATTTTTGAAGTTAGCCATCACTGCTACAAGCCTACAACGATTAATATTTTTTGGACTCGGCAAATTTTACACACTCAACTTGCAAGTTCTCATACATTAAAGACCAATTACCAAATCATCCACTGCTCCATTTCTCTAATTACCCTTTCCTTGGAGAGATAAGGTTACCTGTGTGACATTGATACATGACTGTACATTGATAAGCAAAGTACTCTACCGAGTTTGGCATACAGGATTCTTTCTCAAAGTTCCACAACAAAGAATTTATCCAAATCGACCAAGTGCACTCCCTGACTCAATAACACCAATTCTTCAGGATCATCCCAACATCCTCTAAAACTCCAACGCAACAAAAGCGTTCCATCCCAGGTACTCATGCATTCCACACACAAATATTGCTACTCAATATCACACAACACAAATTCCAACAATTTCTAAACTCCACTCTACAACATGTAGCTGGTAACCAAACAAAAGTATAGCATCCCAAATCCCAAATCAGAAAGATGGTTCACTAGGCACCTAAAAGATATAGCCATGACTCTCATACGCATTTGAGAAAATGAAAAATCCAAATGAGCACATACGCAACAAATCATTATTTCCAGGCTCCCCATAATGTAGTCACAAGTACCCAACTCAATCAACCAAAAAACACCCAAAACCCGATCTCAAATGCAAAATATAATCACAAGTACCCAATTCAATCAAACCAAAAAATCAACACACCCACAAACACAGAGATCACAATTCAAACCACAAACCTAAAACACCCAAAAACCGACTTCAAACACCAACAGTGTAATCACAAATACCCAGTTCAATCAACCAGAAAAATCACACACCCGCAAACAACAAAATCCAAATACCCAATTCATTCAACCAAAAAACCACAACACCGAAAACCCGATTTCAAACGCAAACAATGACATCACGGATTCCCATTTCAATCAACCACAAATAATGAAATCACAAATACGGAAATACCCAATTCAATCAACCACAAACCCTAAACACCCACAATGTAATCACAAATACCCAATTAATCACCAACAAACACGTAATTCAATCAACCAAAAAAACCGAAACACCCACAAACCAAATTCAATCACCCACCCAGAATGAGATCACAAACACTGAAAACCCGATTTCAAACGCAAACAATGAGATCACAAACACCCAAAACACGATTCGAAACGCAAACAATGACATTCCACATACCCAATTCAATCGACCAAACAACCCACAAACCAATCTCAAAACCCAAACAATGAAATGACAAATACCCAATTCAATTCAATCAACCGCAAACCCTAAACACCCACAAATCAAATCAAATCAAACCAAACCAAAACAAAACAAAATATAAAAAAAACAAACAAACGAAAAAGAGAGAGAGAGAGAGAGAGAGAAAGGAAGAATACTTAGCAACCATGCGAGAAATGAACTCCTCATACTTAATCTTGCCATCAGATCCAACATCAACTTCCCTAATCCACTCATCAAATTCAGCAGGCTCAAGCTTCTCCCCAATACTAGTCAATATGTGTCTTAGATCCGATACGAGCACGAACCCTGTCCCATCCTTATCTAGCACCTTAAACGCGTCCCTTAGCTGTCGATCAAATGGTTCTGGCTTCAGGTGTTTCGACATTAGATCGAGGAATCGATCGAAGTCGAACGGTGCGGTTAGGCTTTCTTGTTGGACGATGGATTTTAATAAGGCTTGTGTTGGGTTTCCCCCCAGTGAACGCATTAAGATGCCGAGTTCTGATGGAGAGATTTTTCCGTCATTGTCTGCGTCGAACAGTGTGAATGCTTCCTTCATTGAGTTTACTTGTTCTTCGCTCAGATCTCTCCCCATTTCTTTTTGATGGTGTTGTTGTTGATGATGAATTTTGGGGATTTTTTGTGGGTGGTTGTTTGTTTGAGATTTGAATTTTAGGGAATGTTTTGTTTTGTGTAGGGGGTAGGGAGAAGGGTGTGGTTATTGACCAATGCTCTTATCGGACCGTTGTATGCGTATAAACGACTTTTTTATTATTAAAAGGAAAATAAATTTTCATCTAAGATGGCCAGATGGGTATATCCGTCTTAAGTTTACAACGGGTCAAAAGACAACGATTCCAACAAAAATAAAGTGCATTGAAAAAAGCAAAAGACTTGTTTTATATGCAAGAATAGTAAGAAAAGCGGCAGTGAGGATGCGGAAGCACAAGTGGGATAATATTTGACCCGTTTCAGTAGAGGTGTTCATTAACGGTTCGGTGCACCGAACCATTAATTTTTGCGGTTCGCTTACGGTTCGATTCGGCAAAAAGTCGAATCTAGACCGAACCATTAACAACGGTTTTTTCGGTCCGGTTTACGATTTTACGGTTTGGTTTTATGGTTAACCACGAACCGTTTATTTTGAAAAAAAGGGTCATTTAAATTTTGTAATATCATTTAGCCTTATAATAGATAAATTATATTCAATAAAGTTTGGATTAAGTTTAAAGTAATTATTATTGCATTTTAAAATTAATTTAAATGAGAATAAAGTTAATTTTTATTTTTAAAAAAATAAAATATATAATAAAACTTGTTAACAGTTCGGTTCGGTTAACCGTTAAGAAAAAATCCCGAACCTAAACCAAACCATTAACCGTTTATTTTGACGGTTCGGTTCACCGAACCACTTTCTCTTAACGGTTCTCGATTTTTTTCGGTTCGGTTTAACGGTTCGGTCTTTTTTGCACACCCCTACCTAAGGATGTGTTTGGATTGAGGAATTTGGAAGGGAGGGAAGGGAAGGGGAGGGAGAGGGAGGGGACCGATTCCCGTTGTTTGGTTAGCATTTGAGGGCGGAGGGATTTGGAGAGGGAGGGCTCCATTTTCTCTCCTCCAAGGCAAACCAAAACCCCTCCAAAAGAGAAGCGATTTGGAGAGAAAATGGTTCAGGGGCCCTTCCCCTCCCTTTCTCTTCATTTTTGTTATCCAAACAGGGCCTTAATGTACCCCGTATTATTTATGATATATAATTGCATGAATGGTTTGTCCCTTCTAAATTATTTTCCAGATTAATATTTTATTTATATAGTGCCTTTTACAAGGTAAATGATATATATTCAAGCATTAAAATATACTAGTTGATGGCCCCGGGCGATGCTCGGGCTTCAATTTCCGAGCCCGCTAATATATCAATTGATTTTTTTATACTTTGACGCTCGTGGGTGGTTCACATAAATAAATGAATAAGTGAGAGGATAATTGGTCATTTGAATTCAAAGTGAACATTTTAATTATTATAATCATTCTTAAGATTATGAAATGAGAAATAGTCAATACAGAGTATTTAGTTTCCATAATAACTAAATATTCCTTAAGTAAGTATAATATATTTTTTAATTTGGAAAAATAAATTAATAATCCAATGTCAAAAATCATAAGAAAATAATAATAACTTTTTATTATTTAGAATTCTAAACCATCTAAAATAGCTATTATAAAATATCCTTAAATAAAAAAGAAAATAATACATTACGTTTATTTTGGAAAATATTTGTTTAAATTAAGCACAAAATGACGTTAATACCATCTAACATATTAAATTATTTAACAAATTTAAAATAAATAAAACTATATAGACGTGGCTCTAGCTTATTGGTGGTGTATGAAATGTCTTTACATTAAATGTAATTGTAGCATTTTCGAGTTTTAAATATGTGGTGTTTAATTTGCAACTACAAGAGCCTAAAAGAGTAGTGCAATATTGTACTTCCTTCGTCCTGTTCAATAATATATGTTTTATTATTTTGTGAATTATATATTTTAATTAAGTATATACAATCGATAACTACATACGGAGAAAATATCACTTTAGTATAATTTAACATATGTCATCATGAGATTCATGATACACTTGTATGGTAAGCAAGGTTAATGTTTCATGGTAAAGATAGTTCATACAATTACATAGTAAAGGGCAAAATGGTCAACAAAAGTTATGCAACACCATGAAACTTTTTTTTTTTTTTTTGAGTCAACAACACCATGAAACTTATTCACTCTTTTATACTCCATTCGTCCCGGTGAATACGTTATTATTTTTATTTTGGGGTGTATCAGTGAATACGTTACTATTTTCATTTTTAGTAAGTTTTTGTATGTAAAAAGTGATTTGCAAGT
>JAUEKU010179457.1:0-10454 GCA_032274805.1 Gypsophila paniculata | reverse complement strand
TCAGCTTTTACAGTGCCAGCATATGACTTGAAATCCGCCGCAGGTCTGAAATCTTCTATAAGATATAAGCTACAATTATCCTCTTTTAATTGTCATAGAAAATAAGAGTTGTCTACTATTGTTAGTTATCTGTCAAGTGTAAACTATGCCAGGTTTATCTAACATGCATATGAATAAATAGAACAATATTAAATGGGGACACCAACAAGTATATTGGTAAAATTTTCAGATGCATACATCTGATAATGATACTGCAGTGGATAACAGAGAGTATTTAACATAAGTATTTAACTAATTGGGGATCATTATTGAAGCCTAAATCATGGGGGGTTGGCTCACATATACAAAATGAAGCCAATTAATTACGGATTCATGCTAGCATGTGTACTCTTTTCTAGTTTTTGAATAAAAAATTTCGAATTTTGCCTCCAAATTTCTTCTTTTAGGACGAATATACCCTTGTATAATCCTTTTTATTTGATTTCAAGTCTTATCTATTCATTCATTCTCAATTCAGTACTCAAAACTAAATCAAAATTCTCTCTCCTTCCTCTAATCTTTTAGGGTTTTTCTTTCAAAATTCTTCTAACTCACCAATTTCTAGAATTTCTGTTTTGAAATGTCGACTTCGGAGTGTACACCTCAATGTAGTTGCGAGGCGGTGAAACAATGCTATCATAGGAAGCCCGTTTCTGTCAAAACTTCAACCATAATTACAATCCCGGAAGAAAGATTGAAACTTGCAAGATCTATAACCCTAAAACGAAGGTCCGTGGATGCAATTACTTTAGTTAGCTTGATAAAACCCAAACCGATTGGCAAAGGGTTTAACTGATGAAAAGTGAGAGTGAATGAATGAGTGAAAGAGTAAGGTGAAAGAGAGAATGAAAGAGTGATAAAAAGATGAAATGAATAAAGAAGGGGAAATAAGAAATGAGGGAAGGGGGAGTGCATTTCACGCAATTCGTGTAAAAATTCATCGAACATGGGTCTTGGCTGCAAAGTGTGATTGGAGCCAACTTTTTGGCTGTAATTTGTTAAAAGTAATTTATAAGGCTGTAATTTGAAAATAGGGTGTTTTATAAGGCTGTAATTAGTAATTTTTCCTTAGTTTTATTGCCGTTTTTCGTGATCTTCATTATGGAGGAGCAAGGCTGTAAATAGTTAGATGGTTAGACTTCATGTTTTAGTGCTCAAAACTTTATACGATATTTGTGGTTGAAGGAAATTTAGATAATGGTTTTGTATATTACCTTCTTAGGTGCCTGTGTGGTCTAGTTCTGAAATGTTTTGCTTTGATGCAGAACTGCCATTGTACTTGATTTTGGGTATGCTGTGTGGTGTTGTGAGTGTTGTCTTCACACGATTAGTAACATGGTATACCAAGTTCTTTGAGTTTATCGAAGACAAATTTGGCCTTCCTGCTGTTGTTTCACCCGCTTTAGGAGGTTTAGGGGCTGGGATCATTGCCCTCAAGTACCCTGGAATTTTGTACTGGGGCTTTACAAATGTTGATGAAATTCTTCACACTGGGAAAAGTGCTTCAGCCCCTGGAATATGGCTGCTTGCTCAATTAGCTGCAGCAAAGGTCGTAGCTACAGCTTTGTGTAAAGGATCTGGGCTTGTAGGTGGCCTTTATGCTCCAAGTTTAATGATTGGTGCTGCAGTTGGAGCTGTATTCGGTGGTTCATCAGCCAAACTGATCAATTTAGCATTACCAGGAAATGCAGCTGTCGCGCAGCCCCAGGCATATGCTTTGGTAACTATTCACTTTGACTGGTTTGGGGCATACGAATATATTGTTATAATTCTTAGTTTACTCGATGCTTGACCGTAAGATTATGGTCAGACTTGTCAGATTTTACGATTAGTGTCTACTATTATGTTATAAAAGGCTGGGGTTTAATCTATATCACATAATATGTACTTCATATGAAAAAAAAGCTTGGTTTTCAAAATCCGGAGAATGGCACGCTACTTTTAGCGCCTCACGTTTTCTTAAACCTTACAGTTTTTGCTAGTCTCACAGTTTATGGTCGTAAAGGTTTTATACAAGTCTGCCGCATGATATAAATTATTGCCCAAAAATGCAGGTTGGGATGGCTGCTACATTGGCTTCTGTTTGTTCTGTTCCCTTGACATCAGTTCTACTTCTTTTTGAGCTGACTAAAGATTACAGGATATTGCTTCCTCTCATGGTATAACTGTCAGTTTGGTTATTTGGGTATTTGGTTTTATTTGTACTATTGTATCTGTGGTTGTTATTTTGTTCGTAAATGGTCCAATACATACAGTGCTGTCGTACTTGTGAGGGCTTAAAGTAAAATGCTTGACTTTTCCTTATAACTCCAGCTGTAATGATTTCATGGCCAATATACTTGAAAATGTTGTGGAAAATACTAAATTTGGACTGCAGGAAGAGAGTGAATATATAGGCGTGGGCTTAAGTTTTTCAACTATCAACAGCAATGTCAAAATAAAAAAAGAAAATATTTTAAAGAAATTTTGGAGGGATTGATGTGAACACTAGTTTGGCTTCCGCAATCTTTTTTAATAAGGCTAATTAGAAAATTTTTGAAAATTCTAGTTAAAAGTCCAATAAAAAAACAATTTTGAACACTTGTTTGTCTTCCGCAATTTTTTTTAATAAGAATGGATATCGGCAGTGCGGAGCCAGGATTTTAGGTTAGAGGGGACGAAGAATTCAATGTTTAGGGGGGGTGACACCTCTTATTATTTTATTCTCTCATATGATATTTACGTTTCATGTTAGGAGCTCTCTGTTTTTTGCCTTTATGCCTCTTACTTATACTGATTGTGGTAGGGAGCTGTTGGTCTGGCTATATGGGTTCCCTCTGTTGCGAATAAAGGAGCGGAGACAGAGCTAACTGGTTCGAAGGATTTGACCAGAGGTTATTCTTCTGTTTCTCCTTGCAACGAAATGGTCGACACGGGCGCTGGAGGTGGAGAGCATTTAGAGCTTTCCATAATGAAAGATTCCAGTCTTCCTGGATCAATTGATGGAGAAGTAGCTTTAGAAGATCTGAAGGTTAACTTGCTCCTTTTGGGATTGCATTTGTTGTCCATTTTTGTAAACTTGGCGTATTTTTGTTCATCGTTGTTGTTGTTTAACGTTTTGCCCATGTGTTATCCATTATCAGGTTTTCCATGCTATGTCAACGGATTTTTTTATGGTTGGCATCAAGACCACATTGGACGATGCAATGAAGTATATGCAAGAGAATCATCAAAATTCCGTCCTGGTCGTTGATGACAAGAATTTGCTCGAGGGTATCTTGACAAAAGGCGATATCCAACGGTTTTTAACCAGAAAGTGTGGCGATGGCTTCTCCAACAAGTCAATGCTGAAGGATGTATGTGGTACTATGGCTTACTGTGTCTCTAATTTGTGAATTACTCCTCATGATATATGCCACTAAAGACACTTTAGGAAATATTTCCTTCTAATGTCTGTGAAGTGGGTATGTAGAACATCCTGCTACCACAGGGTGTCTTGAGGGGTTTGTCGGGTGTATTCTGTCGATACTAGCTTGGTTTGTGATATAGCTGCTTCTGTTTGGAAATTGTGGTATTTTGGACCATTAATGTTGCCTTATGGCTGCTTGATTACCATGGAAAGAGGAAAATCATCTTTTTAAGACACTTCGTGATATCAACTTTTTGTGGGTACGATGTGAGGGTGCCAAGGGTGGTGGTCCACATTCTATGTTCAAATATTTCTCATTGTACTAAGTACAAGCTACTATTATCCTATTTGTCATTCTGTAAGTCCATGGCACGGACGTGTGAGATTTCTTTTGCCCCTGTTAAAGCATAACTAAAAATATGACACAGATGACATATATAGAATAACGGAGCCTAGGCCTTTGCCAAACCATCCCATTAATTTTTATTGGAGTTTCGTCTCTTATTATGTACTACGTATAATATTTGCTCAAATTATATACAGGTGTATTCATCTGCGGTTTATTCCGTTTGCACCCGAGCAATGAACTACCAGGGGATGGAACGTAGTGTTTTGACCTGCTACCCTGACACTGACTTGGTGACAGCCAGGGATCTAATGGAAGCCAAGGAGATCAAGCAACTGCCTGTTGTTATGCGAGGCGGAGACAGCAAAGAAGAAAGGAGAAGAAGAATTGTTGCCGTCCTGCATTACAGCTCTTTGTCAAAACATCTCAGGTTTGCTGATTTAGTATTATTGACTATCCTTTTCACTTTTGTTGATACATTGCCATCGAATATAACTGTAGTATTAATAACCTGGCCAAAACTTGTGTTTTGCATTATATTATTTTCATAAGTGATGTGGATTTGGAACTGAAATTGAAGGTACAGTAACTTTTTTAGATTTAACAGCAATAACAAAGCATTGCCGCAGATAATTTGGAGTTGACAACCATAATTTATGTTTTCAACCATTAATTTAAGATAAAAAGGAAACTCACAATACAAAGGTCAGATTGTCAAAAATAAATAAAGGGTGAATAAAATCTGCAGAATAGTTTTAGTGAGAGTTAGACAAAGAATTAATTAAGTAGTACTTCGTATCAATGGAGAAAAAAAATTATACCACTAGATGTATATACATCGGCCTCAAAATTTTACGCGATTTCCATGACGACGCTCAAATTAATTGTGTATAATTTTGTGAAAGATTTTTGAATTTAAATGCAAAATATCATATTAAAGTTTTTTGTATATTCACTGTGGAAGTTTTGGAACTTTGACCCAAAATTATCAAAGCGGGAAGAAAATACTGAATCGGACGGAGTATATGGTGTTCTTTGGTATTTCTGTGTCTCGCACGGCTAAAACACTTCAAAGTTCAAACAAAAATCCTTTCTTATCTTTGATGGATTCAATGTTTGCTCCACATCCACCGTTGCTATAGTTGTGCCTCATTTGTCTTTTTAACACTTACACCTAGTTTAGAATCTTTGGATGTAGAGGTGGCCACGGCCAGGTTGGGCCAACCTGACCCCAAGTTCTTTGGAGGAGGGTTAGGTCAAGCTGGGTTGGCTCAAACTCGATCCGGCCCCTTCCGTTGGATATAAAGAACATAAAAAATAAGTGTACCGCTGATCCTGGCCACAAAAAGCTTGACCCGGGCCCGGCCCTTGTCAGAAGAGGACCAGCCAGGCTCTAGAGAGCTGTGTCGGGCCGGCCCACACAAATGGCTCATCTAGTTGGATGGAAGGATTTGGAATGGAAAGGGATTTGAAGGAAATATAACTCATTACCTATTTTGTGAGTTGGCTTGAACGGAAAATGAATGCCTAGGAGATGAAAATGTGAAGGAAATATAACTCATTACCAGTTTACCCCCCCTCCCTCTCTATCCTTTGTAAAATCCTATCCAAATAAGCCCATAATGTCTCCTAGTCTTGCATGATTTATGGTATTAGAATGTTGTACTGGTATCAGTTAAGGGTAGAGGAATATCAAAGAAAACTTGGATAATGGTGGTTAAAAATGAGAGGTGTTTTTTTGAATTAACGAAAAAATGATGTTGGAGAGGTCTGTATAGAGAGAAGATTCGCATGGCGGATATAGTTTGAATTTCTGTTCAACTGTATTTTATATTTGTATTAATGTTGTCTTTTTATTGGACTTTTATTTTTGTTTTCTTGTTAGCTACGAAGTATCTATTATCTAATCTAGTTTGATTCTTCTTATTAATTTAAGGGTTTTTTTCACAACTTCCACCTTTTATATTTCTATTAGTTTCTAGGATAAATTAACAACTCCCTTATATGTTGCAAATTTTTAAAATAACTTCCTTATAAATTTTTTGTTAAAAAATAACTCCCTTAATTTTCACTTTGATTAAAAATCACTGCCAAATTGGACTTCCGACCAAAAAAAAGGAATATTCCATTCGATTTTGAAATTTGCCTTCAAAATTGTTGTTTTCTTCCCAAATTGCCCTGCCCTTCTGTTTAGACTCTCTTTAATTTTCACTCTTATTTTTTCCCTCAAAAGTTACTTTGGCAGTGATTCTTAATTGAAGTGAAGATTAAGGGAGTTATTTTTTAAAAAAAATTTATAAGGGAGTTATTTTGAAAATTTGCAACATATAAGGGAGTTGTTAATTTTTCCTTTCTATTATTCAAAACTGTCGCCTTTTTGTAAATTTTTTTCAAAACTCTCACCAAAACTTAATTTTTTCATATAAATTTGAAATTCTCACCTACTATATCAACTTCATTCCCATTTTACCCCTCTTCTTTATTTATAATACGAGTGTCCACCATTTATATTTTATATTTTATATTTTCTTTCTTCAACAATAGTACAATACTATCGTTCATCCAAAATAATTGTTGATTTTTTTTCTTTTTCAATTTTTACTTTTCATAAAAATAAAATCTTGAATAAAATGATTTAAAAAAGAGTGTAAAAGAGAAGGGTATTTTAGTCATTTTATTATTGAAAGTTTCATTTGGTGGTAGTTGTAAACCCTTTGGTCTCAAAAGGCGGAAGTTTTGGAAAAGAATTACAAAAGGCGGAAGTTTTGAAAAAGAATTAGAAAAGGCGGAAGTTTTGAAAAAAGGTAATATAAAAGGTGAGATTTGTGAAAAAACCCTTGATTTAATTAATTTTTCTCAGTTTATTTATTTATACGTTTATACCACCTACTCCGTATTTTACTATTTTCCTTTGTTTACTTGTACATTTTAATTTTAAATTTGTTTTTCTTTCTCTTTGTCAATATTAACATTTTTTCCACTTTTTAATTTTTGTGAACGGTTTCAAATGATGATTTAGTTTTTTCTTTAGCCCGCAGTAGTAAATAAAGTGTGTCACATTTTGTTTTGTTAATCTCTGTTTAGGCGTACACTGCTATCTCTGTAAAGCAAATAAGGCAGAGATATTTTCTCCAAAACATCTAGTCATGCGTCATAAATCGTCTACTCCATAATCCATATATGTCTTCTCATCAACCTGTGATTGTTTTTCGTTTGCAGAACTGAGCTCACACATCAGGAAAGGGAGGCTGGTCGTCTGGTAAAGGAGGATGTTCATTAATGTGCAGAGAGGGATCATCCGCATTAATTGTCATCACTCATCAGCTTTGCCCTTCCTTACAATTCAGGATAGTTTTTCCACACAAAAGCCTCATCAATGGCCTGAGCTAATATCTAATCCGTAAAATCACAAAGTAAATATAGGATTCTCATTTGTTTTTCAGACGCATGAAAGAAATAGAAATTACCAGCGGACTCGACTCAGTTATAGCTTTGCAGTTATTTTGCACTTTCCATGCTATGGACTTGGCTGTGTAATGTTTGAGGAGCAACTACTAACATCATATACAAAGCTTTTCTGCATCCTGTAAGTTGTAACCCCCATTGACTGGCAGATACTCCATGTGACCAAATAGTGTGCACCCTTTGTGAAAATCTAAAACAGCCAATTCCAAAGTACCGGAATATTCAATATGACAGCTATGATGGGTTCTGAGCATATATTTTGGAGAATTACTTTATAGTGCACAATTTGCCCTAAAATTTCTTTCAGCTCTGGTATATACATAGTCCTGCATCAGGCATATTGTCCAGCACTACCTCATCTGCATGACTGCATTCATTCAAGGGGAAAAAAAAGTTGCGATCTAAAAGGGCACTCAATCCAACGTTTTCACCATTTGATATTGAATTTTTAAAATTATGGAGCCCAGATTTAATATCATGTTAGAATTCAAACGGGTTTGGTCATACCCGAGTGGAGAGAATACGAGCCTACTTTACAAGTTCAAGTGAAATTCACATTTTTTAAAAACCAATTGGCAATAGAGGACACTTGAACATTATAAAGCACCTTAATCTCTTCTCTAGTATCAATGTGGGACAATTCACATGTGGGTTATATATTCCAACAATTGGAATCATTGAAGGGCAGGTTTTGCGTACACCTATTTTAGATCATGTAAGGCATGATGCTGTGATGAAGTGATTCCTGGTGAGTCGGAGATGGTGCATTAGCAGACTTCCGAAAATTTGATCATGCATACTTTCTTAAGATCATTGTTTTGTACGGTTCTATTTCTAAGACTTAATTTTGACTTACCTTGGTTTAGTTTAGTTTAGCTCTTTTGATTCTCTTCATTAGAATTCAACGAAAGTTAAAAAAAAAAAAAAAATCGTAAAAGGCTTTCTTATTCTGGTCGTTCAGGGTCCCGAGGGACGGAGGAGGCTAGGTTAGCCGGGGCGTAGGCCTCCAAAAGGTAACGGAGGCGTACTGGAGATCCCAAAAGGCTTTCTTATTGTATTCACTCAATATTTACATTCGTTTTTGCTCTTTTTTATACATATTTTTTTAAGCTTTTTTGTTGTGACTTTCCGTTTATATAATTTCCTATATATTCTCCTCAAACACCAAATTATTTGGAAATGATGCTATTTTGCTTACAATTCATAATTTTTGTAATCAATTTCTGCGATTAATTTTAAAAATAAAAGATGTGTTTCATAGTTACCCCAATTATGATTCATAGTTTATCACAAGTAGTGGTAGACGATTAGAGTGAACATTTCGATTCTCTTATAAACTTGACCCGACACATATTTATGCGCGGTAAAAGGTAGGAGAAACTTTGTCGAAAGGCACTGTCAAATAAACTCATATTTTTTTAGCTTTAATTTTAACTCAAAGATGAAAAAGATCAAATAAATGAAATTAAATCACCATCGGTTATAATATTTAGAGTTTTTTTATAACTCTTACCTTTTATAGCACTCATTATCAAAACTTTCATCATAAGTTTTTTTTTTCAAATCTCCCAACTTTTGTTAACAAAATTTTAAAAAACCACCTAATTCTAACGTAGCTTACAAAATACCATTAGTTTTGAAAAGTATCGTTAATTTCTTTTAGGAAAAATTATCAATTACAACCTTTTAAAACACCCTATTTTGAAATTATAGCCTTATAATTTTTTTAACAAATTACAACCAAAATATTGGCTCCTTTCGTTCACATATTGCAGGCTTGCAGCCAAGACCCCTTTTCGATATATTTTTTACATGAACTGACCAAAATACCCTTCAATTCATCTTATTTCCCTCTTTATTACTCCCTCCTACTCACAATGTTCTACCCATTTACCTTTTTGAGAGTCAAACTTTCAAAACTTTGACCATAATTAACTTATAACCTATAAATAATTATAATATGAAAATAAGATATTCATATTTGCTATCATAATATTAAATTTTTATTGAAAAAAGTCAAATATATAAAGAGAAGAAAACGGTCAAAGTGTCGCATTGAAGACCGCGCATATAGTGTATGGGTAGAACATTGTGAGTAGTAGGGAGTATTCATTTCCTATTTTCTCTTTCTTTCACCTTTTACTCATTCTTACTTCATCCCCCATTCCTTCTTATTTATTTATTCATCCTCACTTGCACATCACTTCCTTTCATCAACCAGTTCGTACCTCCCATTAGTTGGCTTCATCTACTTTATCACAAGCGTTTTCCCCTTGGTTGGCTTCACCTATTTCGTCAAAAATGTCCACAATAACCTTGTTTATAATAACACTTCGGCAATCGATTTGGGTTTTATCAAGCCAAGTAAAGTAATTGCATCCTTGGACCCTCATTTTGGGGTTATAAATCTTGCTAAGTTGCTAATTTCAAACTTTTTTCCGGGATTCTCAAATAAACGGGCTTCCCACAATAACATCGCTTCACCACCTCCCAACTACATTGAGGTGTACACCCCAAAGTCGACATTTTGAAAGAATAATTCTGGAAATTGGTAAGGATAGGTTACATTGAAAGAAACCCTAACAATTTTGAGGAAGGAGAGAGAATTAAAAAAAAAAAAAAAAAAAAAAGAACAATTGAGATTATAATATAAAAAGGTAAAATTTGATTTAAAAAAAATTATAGAACGGTATTTTCGTCATAGAAGAAGAAATTAGGAGGCAAAATTCAAAATCTAATGTTTTTTTATTAACTTAAGTTGGTCGGAGCTCCTATTTAACGGAGCTAATATTAATTTGTTAAAAAAATTGATAAGGCTGTAATTTGAAAATAGGGCGTTTTATAAGGCTATAATTGATAATTTATCCCTTCTTTTATTATCATTTTACCCTTTATTTTCATCGTTATACTCCCTCATCTTTTACATTTTTGAATCCCAAGCTCGATATAAGAGAAGACGATTTTGATATTTGAAGCTCGATCTACGAATTTTGAAGGAGAAATTTGGAACATGAGGTGAAATGATAGAACGAATGGGGAAGAGAAATGACTGAAATTAACACCATATAAAAATAGGGGTAATTTCGTTATTTGATAAGGGATTAGTCGCACTACCCGAATCAAGATAACCCAAAATAAACTAACTATGCAGTCAGGTAAGTCGGGGTCGAACCACAGAGAAACGGTGTCAAAGACAAACACTAGCGAGCCTAAATT
>JAUEKU010179446.1:0-10455 GCA_032274805.1 Gypsophila paniculata | reverse complement strand
GACCACCTGACCGACAAAACTCGCCGACGAATCTCACCCAACCTCCCACCATGTGTCGACCTTCTGGCAGCACTCCCAGAGGTTACCCCCACCCCTACACGTGGTCCCAAAAATCCCTGCGGCCGACGACCAGTCCTTACATCATCGGGCACCAACACCACGCCCTGCCCAACCATCACCTGACCACCATCCCTCTCCCATATCCGACGTCCTAACCACAAGCACCCCCTTTCCCTCCATGTCGGTCGTCGCCTTCACCCACGTCACTGTCTTACTCCGCTAATTTAACAAGCAAGTTGAAAACTCTATTTTTATAAAAAAAATACATACAAATTTAATAAATTAATAACAATAAATTACTACCTTGCTAATTAATTGTTCAATGTCAAAAGTTTGATCCATAATTCACCAATTTGTTGTATTTTATGAATTATTTTAAAAAAGAATAGAGGAGAAAAACAAGACCAAAAAATCTGTATTGGATTTTAGAAAAAGGGCGGGTGTGGAAAAATAATGGACAAAATGTATAGGATGGAGTAATTGCCGTTTTGGAAAGAGCAAGTACGAAAAAAGATACTATCTTCGTCCCATTTATTTCTTCTTATTTTTTTTCATATTTTTATTTTTGTCAATTTTCCACCAATCTGATCTACGCAATTTATTTTATTAGTTTACTTTTTGTTTTTCCTCCAATCCCATCAACACAATCAACTTTCTTAATTTTCGTGTCAATATCTTTAACTAAGCTTTTTAATTTGCTACTTAGGATATCTAAGAATGAATCGATCCTAATTATACGACGACTATGGACTACCTTTAATTCAGTCCCGATGATTGAATGAATATTAACATTGGGAATCAAGTGAGGTTAAATTGTTAAGGGTCACTCATGATGAAATATTAAGACTTAAAAAACAAAAATTACTTTAAATAGAACATAAAATTTTAAAAAAAATTAGAATCTATTATTAATTAATCTTGTCTTAATCAATTGTTATATATTTCGTAGTCTCATAACTCTCATTACAAATGATTAACACAAATATAATAAAATAAAATAAAACTGATTTAAACGAAGGAAATACTCATCACAACTAGCATGGCCGCACGGGAACAAACTACTCTCTCCGTCTCAATCAATTGTTAACGTTTCACTTTTGATGCAAAAACAAATGCAAGAAATAGAGTAGTATAAAAACAAATACAGAATAACTAAGATCACGAAAATCATTATAGCATGTTCACTTACCTGTACATTATATTAAAGTTGTGTAATCCACAAAAATATAAATAATAATTATATTATGTATAAACTTTCAAATATCAAAACGTTAATACTTGACTGGGATGGACGGATGGATCTTAAAAACTTCTAACTGGGCCTTGCCTGAACCCCATAAGTCGGGCAGACCAAAACACAAAGGGCTCAAACCAACACTCCAACCATGTCCAGCCCAATAGTAAGCCCAAGATAAATAAACAGAGTCACGTGAAGTTGCCGTGTGGATCGTCTAATGTCGTAATCTTATCCACGCTCGACTAGTCGACTCTACTCCCTCCGTTTTATGAGAGCGAAACGTAAACTCATAATCAGCTCATATACATTTCGTGATTACTACACCTCCCACGTCATACGACACCGTTTTAATTTTACCCTTTTATCTTTCCAACATTTCCCACCTTCACTCCCTTCAAATTTCAATTCAATTCGATTCAATTCCGTTTCCGATATAATAACCGATTTAATAATTGCAGACTCTCCTCCTCCAGCTTAAAAAAGTTAAGAGGAGAGAGAATAAAAGGAAAGAGTGTTCGTTTGAATCCGGTTTGTGTAACCGGAGCTCCGAATTGTTGAGGGTTTATTAGGGTTTTGACGGAAACAATGGCGGAGCAGAAGAGTAGGCCGTGGAGTTGGGATGTGAAAGGATTTGAACCGAAGAAAAATACGACGACGACGACGCCGGTGAGGGCGGCGTCTACGGCGGCGGCATTTGAGTTTGACGGGAGTAGACCGGCGTCGATAGGGAGGAGATATTCGATTTCTACGACGTCGTCGTTGATTTCACCGCCGTCTGAGTTTACTAAGCACAATTCTATTTGTTCTAAGCTTCAGAAAATGAGTGATACTCTCAAGGTTCATTTATCACTCTCTCTTGTGTTTTATCGTATACAATTGGATGGAACGGAGGAAGTATGAATTTAGTTAGTTAGTTAGTTAGATATTGTGGTTTATTTTATTACATTACAATGATGGAGAAGTGCGAGTTATTAGCTTAATTAGGAATGTGTATATATAGCTAGATACTCCGTAGTATATTAATGTGAACGATTGTGTGATCGAATGTCGATTGGATGTATTTAGTGTGGAAGTATTCATGAATTTAGTGAGGCTGTGGTTGAATGCAGCTATGTAGGAACACATTGAGTTTTACGTTACGCATTAAACAGTGGAGGTCGTTCGACATTAGTGTAGCTAGTGTTACGTTGTGACGTTCAGTAATTGTTCATCTCTCTGATGGTACGAAACCTTGGTTGTGAGGAATATCATGATATCAGACCGTATTTTAGGTGATATTGGACGCATTTATGTTCTGACAACTGAGATCATGCCGCAACAACTAGCAATGAAATCAAGTCTCAGACAGAGATATGATACTATGATTCCTCGATATAGTTGATATCGCAGAATGTTGTAAACCTGGCTGTAGTGGTACGATTAGATAAAATGTCATGCGAATGTTTTAGTGGTGATTATGTATTACTTTACTTATTTTCTTATTAACATTCTTCTCCATTTAACTTCTCAAAACGTAGCTATTTCTATGTCTTTTATTGTCTGCTGTGTTATTGAACTAGATAATCTGTTCAGCTTGCCAGAGAAGAGTATGCAGAGCTTAGACAAGAGGCCAACGATCTCCAAGAGTACTCTAATGCTAAGCTTGATCGCTTGACACGGTACCTGGGAGGCCTTGCTGATAAAACACGTAAAATGGGTGAGTTGTGTGTTTTCTATTCTTTTGCTCTGGGGTGGGCGCGGGGGCTCAAAGTAAATTTTTTCCATCGTTCATTATGTCTACTTATAGCAGTTGACACATGCATTTGCTCATGGGGGCATTTGCCGTGAAATTCTAACTTTATTTATTCTGGTATGTCCAGAATAGTTTCTTTCTCTAAAAAATTAAGATGTAAGAGTACTTCGATTTTTCATTTAGCTAAAAATATACCGTCAATTACATTAATCAATGGGTGCTTTGTTAAGACTAATGAAACCTTAATTTGAATGGATGTGAATATAGGGCAATGAAACAGCTACGTCCTCTAGAGGGAGATAGTAATTAAAAATTGCAATCATAGACAAGCATACAGTTTGTTTGGATTAGCAGGTCTTCCATATCCCATTTCTCATATAACCATGCGTACTCTGCAATCATTTACTTATTTAAAAAAAGTTGGACTCATTAGCATTGCGGTCTGCCTGCGATTACTTAGTTCTATAGTCGTGTTTCTTTTCCTTTTAGGTACTAAGTAATTTTCATAATGTGGTATTCTGTATTCCACCCAACATTACAACTGCGTTATTAAGGTTACTACGATCGCATCTTGAAGAAACAGTGCGAGGATTCATGGCACAATGACCATGATCATGCCACTGCGACCAATTCCATCTCAAACCTAGATTTGATACCCGGTTTGTAGAAGAGTAACACTTAACTTACAATTATTTTTTTTCAGATCAGGCTGCTCTTGAAACGGAGGCAAGAATATACCCTCTTATAAGTGAGAAGAAACGGTTGTTCAATGAATTATTAACAGCCAAAGGTATTACTATAATTTCTGTTAGTTTAGGACTTGTGGCATGTTTTGTTCTTGGTTGAACTTCTTGTCTGTAAGCATGTATTTCAAAGCAATACATGTTGGCTATCTTGGAGCTATTCCTAGTCGACCTAATGTTTGATTGCTGCAATTTGCAGGAAATGTAAAGGTATTTTGTCGAACCAGGCCAATATTTGAAAATGAAGGCCCATCCATTGTTGAATTTCCTGATGAATATACCATCCGTGTTGATACTGGTGATGAGACATTAACTAACCCTAAGAAGGATTTTGAGTTTGACCGGGTTTATGGACCCCATGTTGGACAAAGTAAGCAGGAAGTATGCTTTTCTCGTTGACATTCGGTAGAGGCGTCTTATAAATTACAAGTATCTGACAGTCTAAATCTTTGCTGCAGCGGAAGTATTTGCTGACGTTCAACCATTTGTACAATCTGCCTTGGATGGCTATAACGTGTCTATATTTGCGTATGGACAAAAAAGTTCAGGGAAGAGTTACACTATGGTATATCTCCTATTTTTTGTGTTTCTCAGACTTTCAGCATGCATAGAAGAAACAAGTTATCTTGATTATTGAGTAATGTTTTCTATGTCATTGATGTGCTTACTTTCAATTTTGTCGAGTTATATGAATATGTTGTGCCCACTTACTGTAGACTCTGCTTATCTGAAGTTGGCAGTTAGACGAGTGCACTTGGTACTATTGGTACTTACATTTATCAATACACTTTTTATTCAACATATCTTATATTCATGTGGACACCCGACATATAGATATTACCTATATGTCTTAGATATATCATAAAAAAAAAAAAATATGCGCTGATATCTTTAGGATTCTATAGAATAATTTTATGGTTTACAATTTATATGCATTTAATTTAATTTTCACATCCACTATTATGTACAACCACACAAGCTAGCCTAAACAGGAATCTCCGTCGCATGTATGAGTTGGTGGGAGTGGTGCTCTAGTCAAAGATTTTTATTACCATTGTTTGAATTGTGAGTGGATAGGGATAATTTTTTAGAGCTATACTGTTTGTTTCTCCACTATTTTTTTTGCAATTTCTTAATCTGGTGACATCTGATTACACTCTTCTAATTTACACAGGAAGGATCTAGCCATGATCGTGGATTGTATGCCCGCTGTTTTGAGGAGCTGTTTGATTTGTCGAACTTGGAGAGTACAAGTACTTCTCAATTTAATTTCTCTGTCACAATTTTTGAGCTTTACAATGATCAGGTTTGTGCCAATACCTTTTCATGGTTATAGGCTTATAGCTGCCTTAACATTTTTTTAACCACTACGTGAATGATGTTTTTCCCCCTTTTTTTCAGATTGAGGACTTGCTTTTGACATCTGGAGAAAGTTCTTCCAAAGTTTCCATGGGATCACCAGGCTCGTTTGTTGAGCTTGTGTCTGAAAAAGTTGATAATCCAGTGGATTTCTCCAGAGTACTGAAAACAGCTCTACAAAATCGAGGCATTGATGTATCAAAGTTCAACGTATCCCATTTGTATGTTTTCAGTCATCCTCCATGTTTATCGTTCACGTGACCATGTCAATGTCCATTTCATAATATATTGATTCTCATATAATACATTGCATGCTAATACTGTAGATATTCAGGCTATCTTGTTGTACCAGCTTTCGGAGTGAAAAAACTTTTTGACGTTTATTTGTGAATTGATAGTCATCGACTCATCGACTTCTAGGCATGTAGCACAGTAGCTAGTGTTCTTGTGTAGTGAGAAAAGAAAAAACAAAACTGTTCAGCCCTATTCTTGTGCTGATTCATTATACAATAATACTCTAAGGGGGTTGTTTGGTTCAAGAAGTTTGAACGGAAAAAATTGGAATGTGATATCACGAAGGTATGAATTTAGTATCCCATACATGTTTGTGCTTGGTTGGTTTGAAGTGTGATTCTAGGGGGCTGGAAATTGGAATGCGTAACTAGGAGTGTGTGTGATAACGTGGACTTTTGGGCTCACAACTCCATACGTGTTTGTGCTTGTGTGGTTTGATATGAGATTTTAGTAGGTTGGATTTAAGTTAGAATTTGAGGCGAGAAGTAGGTATGAGATTCGTGGGGTAGGTGTTGGAGTTAGAATCCATTGGATTTTTAGCTCCATTCCAAATTGCCCAACAAAACATTGGAATAGATCTAATCTGTTCCTAACACCCAACCAAACACCTCCTAACGGCCTAACATGCTTGATTATTGTATTTTCCATTCACACCGATTCTGAAGTAAGCCTTGAGTATAATTTTGAATTTTAAACTAAACTTATCCATGTTTGGTTGCCCGTTCCCAGGTTTGTGACTATACACATAAATTATGATAATGTGATCACTGGAGAGAGCTTGTACAGCAAAATTTCGCTAGTGGATTTAGCTGGAAGCGAAAGTTTGACATCGGTCACCGAGTCTGGCGAGCATGTAAAAGAGCTGTTACATGTAATGCAATCACTTTCAGCGTGAGTTTCGCCCCACTAATTTATATTCACAGTCTGTACCATGGTTGAGTTTAATGTTATTGTAGAACCCTAAGTTTCAGTTTGAAGCTTCATACTATGGAAGTCCTAACTGGATTGTGAAACTCAGTATGCCACTTAATAATAACAAATATTATCTATTTAAGTCGCAGAAATTGTGGCCATCGTAGTGATTACTGCTTAATGTTGAAGGGCTACTGATGTTGAGTTGTTTGGTTGGGTATTACGTCATTGATAATGTGCGACTTAAAATATAGAATAGTTGTAACAGTTGCTAATTGATGCTTCTGTCACAGATTGGGAGATGTTTTGTCGTCTTTGACTTCAAAGAAGGATGATGTCCCTTATGAGAATTCATTACTTACGAAACTCCTTGCTGACTCATTAGGTGAGTGGTATAGTCACATTCATTTTCTTTACTAATACAGCAGTGCAATGAGTATTCAGCCCTACTAATTCCCTACTTTCTTTTTTACTTTCTAGTGAAGTTCTATACCCTGTAGCTTACCGTTTATCCTTTATACTTTCGGGATGTTCCATAGGCTTTTCAAGTCCTTAATATATGCATTTGCGTCTCTGCGTTTTCTTTGTATTATGATTGGCTAACAAAAATGGTGGTTGTATGAGAAGAGAGATGTAAAAAGGATAGATTGATTGAAATTGACATATCAATCGTTTGTTGATATCACTGCATCTTCCTGAACTAGATGCTATGGTTTTCGGAGGTGCATGTGCTTCCTCGGTTGTTTTGCTCTTGCATTATGCGGCAACTTTTGCATGTTTTTTTTGTTGCTATTCCAGTTCTCAGATGCTAATCTCAGCTGTTCGCTAATTTTCTGGTTGGATGTTCAATTCGATGCAGGTGGAAGTGCCAAAACTTTGATGATTGTCAATATATGTCCTGATATTTCTAGTTTGTCAGAGACATTATCAGCCCTCAACTTTTCATCTAGAGCCAGGAGTGCTACATTGAGCCTTGGCAATAGAGATACAATAAAAAAGTGGAGAGACATTGTAATCATCTAGAGTCTACTTTTTTAAGGCATATTTTTTTTCCCTCTCTCTTATATTTCATTCCAATTTATTGTAATATATGAAATGTGAATGTATATAGGCAAATGATGCACGCCAAGAGCTCTGTGAAAAAGAAAAGGAAATTCATGATTTGAAGCAAGAGGTTCTGGGGTTGAAACAGGCAGTTAAGGGTGCAAATGATCAGTGTGTCCTACTATTTAACGAAGTTCAGAAAGCGTGGAAAGTTTCTTATACTTTACAGTCTGATTTAAAGGTCTTATTCCCAAGACCTTTTCTTAATGTTAAAATGTGAATATCCAGAGTCTCTGATATATGCTTGTATAATATGATTCACTGATTCTGAAAATTCTTTAATGCAGTCAGAAAATATTATGCTTGCTGATAAGCATAGAATTGAAAAAGATCAGAATTCACAATTGAGAAATCAAATTGCTCAGTTATTGCAAATTGAACAAGAACAAAAAATGCAAATTCAAGAAAGAGATTCAACCATTGAGAATCTACAGGTGAGATGTAAATTTAATGTTGCCACTGTCAATTATCATTTGTCGTAGCTTTCCACTTCCTTCCGTCCCTTCCCCTCGCCTCGAATAAGTAATAGCCTTTAGGATCCTTTGCTGAGGAAAGTTTTAGTCTCAGATCAATGTTACTTTCCATGCTAATGCATGCAACATTGATCATTGATTTGACCATTGTCCAGCCGAGGCATATGACTTGTTTTCATAATTTTTAATCTAAATTTATTTTTGAGAAAGCAGTAGCCACCTACATACAAGCTAGAAGTGCAAGAGTATATGTTTGCCACAATAGCTTTTCTATATTACTGATTCATGTGCTCCAGTGATTGTTACTTATTAAGTTTTCAGTTCTGGAGTTTTTGATGTGAATTTTTTGTCTAACTTGTATTTTATTGCTCTTGTATAGGCTAGTGTGAAAAAATTAGAACAACAAGTAAATGAGACCCTTCATTCAGCTGAAAGCAGGTCAGGGAGCACAATAGAGGCAAATACAAAGGTAGAGGGTGATAATGCGGATTCTTCAGCTGTTACAAAGAAGCTTGAAGAAGAACTTTTGAAGCGGGATGCCCTGATTGAGGTACACTGTATTTCTTTATGCTACAGAATTGGTATCTGCCATGAGGTCAGTGTTTATAAAGTTTGTTGTCTCTCTCATATTATGAATAATAAATTATGCTTTTATCACAGAGGTTGCATGAGGAAAACGAGAAATTATTTGACAGATTAACCGCAAAAACAAGTTCAGTTGGGTCTTCCCAGGTAGATCAATTTCCTGACCCAGGATTATTGCAATTTTGTTTGTCAAATATTTTCCTTTCTGTGTCTTGTCGACTTGTTCTGATTCAATTGGTTTATACCACTTACCTTTTTTATCTGTAGGTGTAGCGTTCTATTTGGGCTGTAATTTAATGAAGATCTAAATGTGTCTTACTCACGCTTAATTTGTTCTCTTCCTCTTCATTTCCAGTGTTTATCTTGTTAATACCGCTGAGTTTTAGTGTAGTCTGCTACCTTCCTAAGTTTTACAGTTCGAAGATTCATATCAGAAACTCAGTATACTGTGTTTGGTAGGCTAACAAGCATCCGTGTAGAACATATTTATAAACTCAAGGTCTGGAAAATGAAGATCAATGTACTTGCAATAAAGTTTGTTTTGTGAAGATTGGGGAAGGAAGGGGGGTGGGGGTGGTTGAAGCAACTAAAGGATACTAAAATTAGTAGGCTCTTTTGTCTGCTCCATATTTTGAATGCAGTAAATATGCAATGTAGTTGTCCGATATTCTAATTTCAGAGTCAAAGGCCGATTGCTGTGGAGATCATTTGCTAGTGATCTGCTGTTATTGATTTGTATTTGTGCTACTGGCAGGTGTCAAGTCCACCTTCTAGAGGACTACCAAATATCCAGACCCAGGACTTGGTCAGGTGGTTCTTCTACATTTGTTGTTTTCTTTATTTTCTTTTCTACATAACTTGCATATGTCAGTTTGTTTATATTAGAAAGTCTTCGTTGTAGTCCTGGTGTCTACTTGTTACTCTACTTTCTTTATTTTAATTGATCCTGTTTTGTGTTATATCCATTTCATTTTCCAATCAAGCCAAAGGCTCATTAATTTTTGGCATTGGGACTTGATGGAGTATACGAATTGACTCAACTAAACACTCTTGTCTTTGCTATTATGAAGTAAGTAGCAGCCGTTCAATGCAGTAATTGTCACTATTTTTGATTGTGGTCATCCGGAAAATCCTTTGTGTGTGTACATGATTGAAGGAAGGCCACGTACATTTAACCCCTTTTATCCTGCAATAGGCGATTCTTTTTAAGGAAATAGGATAATGTTATGGTTAAATGCATTGTCCTAACTCGTATGCTCTTGTTAAATCCATGGATAAGTGTTTGGGTCACATCCATATGAAGGAGAGAGTCTACTTCACAATCCTAAGGGTTATCTCCTATTGGTTTGTGAATTGATAAACTTTCTCCTCTATAACTAAGAAAAAGCTCATATTGGACCAGATAAAGAGGAATGATGAAGTCCTCATCCATAGGCCTTCTATCAAATCACCAAACCGTGGTCATAGGCATGGATTTTCATACCATGTTACATTCATAAAAACAATTGCTTATAAGAGTAGCACTTTACAAACCTCAAATGGTTCCTTTTTAAACCAATTGCTTATAAGAGTAGCACTTCCAATGATTTCGAAAGTGATAAATTCTCTTATCTCTAACTAATGTGGTGTTCTCCCATATGACATTTAGTACTTGGTAAGAGCCAACACTCAAACAGTTTCTTCTTATTTTGACTGTCGATGCGAAGAATGCATTTTAACCCCTAAGGTTTGTTATGTGGCCAGGAACAATAACAACAGTATAGTGCGATCTGATCAACCGAATTCTACATCCGCTGCTGGAGATAAAAAGGAAATGGCAATTGCTTTGGTCAAGCCTGCGAATGACAAAACAAAAACTACCCCAGCTGGAGAATATCTAACGGCTGCCTTGAATGACTTCGATCCTGAGCAATATGACAGTCTTGCTGCTATTGCAGACGGCGCAAATAAACTTTT
>JAUEKU010179425.1:0-10456 GCA_032274805.1 Gypsophila paniculata | reverse complement strand
AATCGGATGGCGGGCCATGAGGGATTGGACCCAGTCGTGAATGCAGGACGGGTTAATGGTTAGGGTGGTGGTGATGGTGTAAGTGGTGTCGATGGCGACTGTGAATGTACGGCGGTCGTCTGCTTGTGTACTTGTCTCTGTTATTGTGATCGCCATTTTTGTGGAGTTTTATTATTATTATTATTTTTATTATTCTTGGATAATTTAGGAGGAGTGAGTTTGAGAGAGAAAAAAAAAGAGGATTTTATTTGGTGTGTAGTGAAATGGTGGTTGTGAATGGTTTGTAACTTTGTATATATTTATAGGCGAAAATTGTAACAGAATTAACGAAGTTCGTAACTAATTCGAGCGCAGTCGTCACTTTTTCTAACGACCTGCAAATGGGCGGAAAATGTAGTTTAGGTTATAATATTGTTGTAATCATATCGTTCTAGTCAATACGTTACTATTTTCATTTTTGGGGTGTATCACTGAATACGTTACTATTTCTATTTTTAGTAATTTATTATAAGTAAAAAATGATTTGCAAATGGATTGGATAATAATATTTTATCACTGAATACATTACTAATCATAAAAATGCCAAGCTAGCGACTAAGCTCATTAAAGTTTGTTTTCGATAAGTTTTATGATTGACCGTTTTAAAGTTTAAATAAAATTTAATCTTAAAAAGGAAAAATATTCAAATGCTAACGATTATTTATGTGATAGGTTTCACAATAAATTCTTTGTGAGATTGTCTCACCAAGTATTTGTGAAGCACTCTGTAGTTTTTAGTTGTACTACACAAAAACTTCAACAATTATATGGGGGCTATCGGGTGGTACCGAGTTTCAGTACCACTCTCTCACATATTTGAGGTAAATTCCACAAAATGAGAAAACAATAAAACTTTGTATGGAGTATATAAGAGAGTGTTGCTACCACCAGGTGGCACTACATTATTTTTCAAACTCTACAATGAGACGATTTCGCAGTCATTGAATATTTCCTAATTATCCCTGTTTAGACTTGTCTTCTTACAAATCATGATAAAACGGTTATATAAAAACATTGAGTAACTCTCGTATAAGATCGTCCTATATCATAGGAGGCTCAAAATTCAAGTTAAAATTTCTGATTTGAAAATAATTACTTGGGTTGTAATCTTGTACTAAATACTCCGGCCCAAATGCTGAATCAAAACCTATCCTACATTACATTCCCGCCCAATTGTAGGTCGTTAGAAATAGTGATGACTGATAACTGATTTTCAGTTCGTTACAAGTTAGTTATAAAGTTAGTTAATTCTGTTACAATTTTCTCCTATTAATATATCCAAACCATTTATCATCACCAATTCACCACCATTTTTACTTCACTCCAAATAAAATTCTCTCCTTTTTTTTCTTTCTTCAAATCTTCCACCTAAATTATCGACGAATTACGAAAATAATAAAAATAATAAAAACCTCAAGGCAAAAAAAAAAAAAAAAACAATGGTGATCACAACTATGGAGACAACTTCAATCCAACTTCTTTTAGGGGGCCAATGCCGTACATTCACCGTCACGATCCCGTTCCCTCGAAACATCACCATCGCCACCACCCTAACCACGAACCCGGTCTACATCCACAACTGGGTCAACACCCTCATGGTCCGCCGCCAGACCGACTACCAAAACAACACCCTCGTCCTCGGCCTAGCCATCCAATCTGGCCAATTTGGGCCCACCACAATGGCCCTCTGCTCCGGGGACGGCACCCACAACCACTGCCTCATTGTCCGCCTCCTGTACTCCCCCGGGGCAGCGGCCCAGCTCCTGCCCATCCTCGAAAACCCGAGGATCACGTTCCTTAGCCTGGCTGACATGGCAGGGGCGTGGATCCCACTTGGGATTTGGTTGCCCCTTTACATGCCTTTGAATTTAAGGCGGTGTATGGATGAGATTGACGGGATGTCGGTGGCGAACATAGCGACTTTGGTTGCGTCGGTTGTGGTTGAGGAGGAGGATTTGGCGTGTGGGGTCAGTGATTGGGACACGCTGGTGTTGGAGTCAGAACAAGTGACGCACTCGACGTTGGAGGCGTTCGTGCCGTTTATGGTTGGGATTAGGTTTGGTGGTTGGTGCTTTAATAGGTACCTTTATAATCCTCCTCCTCATTCACCTACGAATTGAATTGATCGGAACACCTCTCGTCGTCGTCATCCATGATCTTTAATTTTCTTGCTGTATGTGTCATGTTGTTAGATGATGAGGGTCTGTCTAGTAAGTAATTCGTTTTGGGTATGGTACTTAGGGTCTTGAATATCTCGAGTTCTTGTTTGATTTGAAATAAGCATGTCATGGAGCGTATAATGCAATAGTTTTGAGAGTATGCCGCATGTATATATGTTCAATTTGAGAATAAAGGAATAAAACGTTGAATTTGGGCGTAATAGTTTCGACAATCATGCCATGTTTGTTTCACATTATCATTGTATTTATGAAATGTTGTACTCCGTATGTTGTTTTAATTTTTTGGCGGTTAGTCTCTCCAATTGATTCGCAATATTAACATTGCACAAAGGTTTTATACTTTTATTGAATGTTCAATATGTAGGTTTAATCTAATGTTAAAATCTAGGGAAAATTTGTAATTACTCCCTTATAAATACATTTTTTCAAAAATTACTCTCTTATATAATTTTTTTTTTGAAATTACTCCCATTTAAGATACTTTTGATCTAAAATTGCTCCCATATTTTATTTTCAGTCAAACAAAAGATGAATGTTTCAGCCCATTTGAACATTTTTCTTAGGGATTTAGGAGTACATTGATTTAAGAACTTCTTAAACATATTCAAATGGACCGAAATATTCCACTTTTGTTTGACGGAAAATGAAATTTGGGAGCAATTTTAGATAAAAGTGTTTTAAAAGAGAATAATTTCAAAAAATAATTATATAAGGAAGTAATTTTAGAAAAAATGTATTTATAAGGGAGTAATTACAAATTTTTCCTAAAATCTATGGCAGACTGGCAGTGTAGGCTCTACAAGTGTGATTAGTGAAATGATCACCTAATTAAGAAGTTTAATTGTGGTGCAAGTTTGCAAATGTAATGAAATAGCATGAGTTAAAGTACTTTGAAGAATTTATGAAAGAAAACATGAAGAAAAAAAATTTAAAATCCATTTAGAGACCGTCTACACGTGAATCCATAACCAATAATTGTTTTTTCCAACTTCATTTTCGTTATTCTTTTATTTCTCAACATCGATTTTTTTTAAAATTTTAAAATCCATTTAGAGACCGTTTCACGTGTGAGACCTACACAATCAAACAAATGATATTAAAACTGAAAAAGTAACTAACTTTGTAGGAGACGTCACACAATAAATATATTGTGAGACCGTCTCATCAAAGTATAATTGTGATCCAATTTATACCATTTTCCATTCAAATTCAAATTACAACACCGCATCATTACATTCCCCTCCCCCCCAAAGCCGTTATTTTTCTAACCGACTATGATGACCTGGCACTAGGTCGTTATAGTTAGTTACAATTATACATTTTCAATCACTCTTTCACCACAACAAACAAAAAATCCCAAGACTTTCCTTAATTTCAAAAAATAAAAATCGTTTTCTTTGCATAAAAATATGACGATAAGCGTAACAGAATACCCATCCTCCTGCGCAAGTTCCCGGCTCTACTTAGTCAACATCCACAACTGCGCCACAATCAACACCACTGTGACGGCCCACCCCGCCGTGGTCCACTACTGGCTCCGCTTCATCCTCCGTCGTCCCCGCCTCGTCTTCGGCCTCGGGGTCCATTGGTCCCCCACCACCATGATCACCACCCCTGTCACCGGTCACCCCCCGGCCGCCATCCTCCACATCAGCGTGCACCACTACTGCCTCATTTTCCAGCTCCGCCACGCGGCCTACTGCCCCGCCATCCTCCGGTGGGTCCTCTCCCACCCGCGGGCCACCTTCGTCGGACTCTACTCCGACATCGACTTCCTTGGGCTGCTCCATTCCCGCCACAGCATCCGGATGTATGTGCCCTGGCATGCCCATGGATCTTCAGACATTGTTGGCCACGGGCAGCGCTGCTGGGAGGCGGGTACAGGGCGGGTTTGTGGCGGAGATTGCGATGAGGGCGGTTGGGGTGGATATGGAGTGGGATTGGGATGTAAGTAGAAGTGATTTTGGTGTCGAGGTGTTGAGTGTCGGACAAATTAAACACGCGGCTGTTTACGGGTACGTGTGCTATGAAATTGGTGTTGCTACTCGTGCCTGGATGTACAATCCTAGACGACTTGGTTGATTCGATTTTGTGAAAATTATGTGACGATTGTTCGATTATTTTTGGATTTTAATTTGGACTTCTTGATCTTGGCACTTACTAGAATGTCGTCTCATGTAAATCGTGACAAATAAATTCTCGTGATGAAAAGAAAATAAATGATTGTAATTGTTTTGGATATGAGTATTATTGTTAGTTTCTCAATACTCATTCTTAATCAATAAAAATGCATATGTCGTTTCGATTGAAATGTTTTGTTCTTTTGGTTGCATAGTTGATGGTACGGTGTTTAAATTCTTAACAAAGGTAGTATTAGATGATCAACTACAAATTATTTTGTTAGCATGACTTGAATATGTGAAGGAAAGGAGATTCACGTTTATGGTAGATCGAAAAACTACTATTATGTGACAGAAATAATGAGATTCACATTCACACTTACAACATCAAAGGATAACTAACTTTTTAAGTTTTGCGTAAGCAAGCAAATAAATGAATATTGTTCGAGTTATAAATTGCGCCATTGTCTACAATATACCAAATTTTAAATATGTACTACGTACCCAAAGGCGGTTCTAGCGGGGTTTAAGAACGTTTTATCAAATTTCGTGTTTCTTTAGAGTTGGTACGCCTCATCAAAATTTGATAAACAACATTTTCTTTGAATTGTTTCTCACTTTTTCCTGTATAATAAAATTATCCATACTCTTCATTAGGTCGTTAGAATAATTGATGATTGTGCTCAAGTTCGTTACACACTCTTCATTAATTCCGTTACAATTTTCTCCTATAAATAAACTCCTCTCTTTCTTTCTTCATTCAAATCTTTCCTCCTAAATTATCCATCAAAAATTAAAAACAAACCCCTAACTCGAAAAACCGACAACAATGGTGACGACAATAATCGAGACAACTACCTCCCGTTGATGCCGATGAACTTGAGGTGGGGTCTAGAGGGTGTTGAAGGGATGTCAGTGGTGAGGATAGCGACCGTGATTGGCGGGGTAGTGGAGGTGGCGGAGGTGGAGATGGGGTGGGGGAGGAGTAATTGGGAAGCAAGGAGGTTGGGGAGATGGCAATTAAGTTATGCATGCTACACTTGAAGCTTATGTGCCTTTTTTTATTGGAGTTTTATTATTCTTCATGCTTGGAATTTCAATTTTTACATCAATAATATCTACCCTCCACATTAGACACTATGTACTTTACTCATTTCTTGTGTTGTTAGTTAAGAAAATAATAATGAGTATGTAGTAATTCATTGATTTTTAACATTTGAGGTACTTATAGGTTCTTCTAAAGTAAAATCTTGGTTACTTAGCTTGTTAAATTTGAAATAAGTGGGCGTGGAGCATAGTATTATTGTAATAGTAATTTTTGAGTATGTGAATCAATTTGAGAATAAATGAAATAAAATAAAACTTTGAAAGTTTCAAGAATTATGTGCGCGATATGGTTAATTGTTTTTGTTTTATTATCGTATTTTATGATTGTTGTTGTTAGTGGCACAAATTCAGAATAGAAACATCATTTCACATTGTTATTGTTCAAATATTGAAACTATATTTATAACGTAAGTAGTTTAAGTGAGATTAATAAAATGATCATGTCATCGATGGTTTAGGCGTTGTGTAAATGTGGGAGAGGTTGGGATGAATTGGGTTTTTGTCATCAGTGTGACAATATTTACGTAATAATTTTATGAGAGTATGAAACAAATGAAATTACTTTGAAATTGTACCTTGTGAAAGAAAATATATATATATATTAAAAAAAAAAAAAAAAAAACTCCACATTAAAACTCTATGTACTTTGATCACATTATTCATTTTCCAAGAGTTCGAAAGAAATGAAATTACATTAAAATTGTTACGAAAGAAAATTTATTTATTTACAAGCAATAAATTTAAGTTATTTTCAAAATTATCTTCAATCTCAAATCACAAACGTTAAATTACCATAGTGATTAACGTACCTCTATAAAATTTATAAAATACTAAGTACTCCGTATATACATAACTCGAATAACACATTTACAACTAATTAATAACTCCCAATAACTTCACTACTTTCATATTAGTATAACCTATACATCATCCCGACCATATGTACCATTGTACCAATTTCCGTCCAAATTATCACAGTCTTACATGAGACGATCTCACAACAGTCTTATTGTGAGACCTCTCACAATACAGTTAATTATTTTTGGGTTTTCAATTAATTTGTTTAGTAAACAGTAGGTCTCACAATGTAACCTCTCGTTAATTAATCATTATTATATTCACCCCATAACCTTTTTTTTTCCAACTAACCATGATGACCTGGCACTAGTTCGTTACAATTAGTTACGAATACTCCTACCTCATTTCCCTTGAGTATAAACCGTTATTTTTCCAACAGACTAATGATGAGCTGGCACAAATTAGTTATAGTTAGTTACAAATACTCCAACCTCATTATTTGCCTTTATAATTACACATTTTAAATCACTCTTTCACCACAACAACAAACAATAATTCCCAAGAATTCGGTCAATAATTATTAAAAATAAAAATCGTTTTCTTTGTATAAAAATATGACGATAACCGTAACAGAGCACCCATCCTCCTGCGCAAGTTCCCGTCTCTACTCAGTCCGAATCCCCAACGGCACCACCATCTACACCACCGTGACGGCCCACCCGGCCGTGGTCCACTACTGGCTCCGCTTCATCCTTCGTCGTCCCCGCCTCATCTTCGGCCTCGGGGTCCACTGGTCCCAATCCAACACCAACACCAACGACCACCCGGCCGCCATCCTCCAACTCTGCGTCTACGACTACTGCCTCATCTTCCAACTCCGCTACGCAGCCTACTCCCCGGGTATCCTCCGCTGGCTCCTCTCCCACCCGCGGGCCACCTTCGTGGGGCTCTACTCGGGGCTCGACTCCCGAGGACTCCTCCGGTCCCACCACCACCTCTGGATGTACCCTGGCATGCCAATTGACCTCAGAGAACTGGCCGTGGAACGGGCTGGGAGGCCGCTCAGGAGCGTGATGATTGCGGGGATTGCGAGGGAAGCGATTGGGATTGAGATGGAGTGGGATTGGAATGTTTGTAGGAGTGATTTTGGTGTCGAGGTGTTGAGTGTCGGACAAATTAAACACGTGGCTGTTTACGGGTATGTGTGCTATGAAATCGGTGTGCTTACTCGGGCTTGGAGGTGCAATCCTAGACTTCAATTCTTGGGCGTCGGTCGTATTTCAATTTCGTAAGTGTTTGGTTTTCGATCGAATTTGGAGTTCAATTTCTTGAGTTAGTTCTTGATGCTAGCAAGAATAATGTTTGATGAAGTTTTAGTATGATAGTGTCTTACAATCGTAGTTTGTATTCGATGTGTTTCGTACTCGATCGATAAATAAAAGGATATGTTCTGTTTAGTTTGGTGCTTTGAATCAATAATCTTGTGATGGGTGTTGTCGCGTGAATACATTTGTTGGTACTAAAAGGGAACCAATTTATCGTACTTTGTAATGGTTTCAAGAGATGCATATTGTTTTTCAGTTCGCATTCACTCTTAATCAATAAAACGTGTTCTCCGATTGAGTAACTTTAAACGGTTTTGTGGCGGTTTTTGATAATGCTGGAGGAGGAGTTTAAGAGATAATAAATCCAAATTTTGTTTTCGTGCCACTAAAGAAACAAAGTTTACTCTCGATTTCAAAAAAAAGAAAAAAAAGAAAAAGAAACTAAGTTTACTCAATAACGATTGTTATATTTTCTCATTTGAAGCAAATGACATAGAGAAACGAGTGCACGCTGCTATGTGCGTGCTACGGAAACTATAAATCGATAATTAAGTGGAAGATAACTAGGGGTGCAAAAAAAAAAAAACATGGACTCAATGGGGATATCCGATAAGGCGATAACCAAGATACTAAGCAACATCATCGATCATTACATACCAAATCAGTTGAATAAGTAATGTAGAATGCCATTTTAGTTCGACTACAATCGATGGCTAATGTAATCGTTTCAACTTTAAATCAAATCAACGATTGACAATGACTCAATGGGGAATCCGATTCCGACTAACAAACACACACTTAATTAAACATGTCGAATAACGATTCAGGAATATAACGGCACAATCAACTTGAATAATTACCCTTCTTAGGCAAAAAAAAAAAAAAAGGATAGTAATGATATCTAACTAAATGTGCGAAAACGAATGTGAAATCTTAAAAGTTGAGGGTAATTAAGTTATGCAATACAAGCTCTAGGATAACAATTTCTATACTGCTCATAAAATGCTTCTAAAATCATATCCGAGCAATGTCTTAAATGTCGAGGGTCACGGTCACATTTCAAAAAACATCTACTCGAGTACTCGACGAGACTAAACTTGCAATTAAACCAGAACAATTGAGGCAGAAAGCACCCCAAACAACTGAACAAGTGAAGAAAAAAAACTAAATTTACTCAATTACAGTCGTCACATGTTAAATAGGTGATAAGACTAAGAGTATAGAACAAGCAAAGTGGTCTATCAAAATTCATTGTGAAAACAGTATTTTTTTAAGGGTATGTCAATGTCATTTCAGTTCCATTATGATGGATGGCTAATATAATAGCCCCAACTTTCAATCAAATAAAAAATTGACATGGACTCATTGGGGGTATCCGATGCCGACTAACAAACACTTGACATTTAGAAAAACGATTCAAGATTGTAACAGCAACATCAACTCGAATAATTACTCTTGTTAGGATAGTTACTAACTAAATGTAGGGAACTGATATGAAATTCTAGTAAAAAATTGAGGGACGGGGTGTAAGGGTGGAGTTTAGTGGTTAAAACATGGGTGAAATTCCTATGGCTCTCAAGTTCGATCTCCTTCATAAATAATCTTGTGAGAGATTTATGCTTGAAACTATGCCTAATAGATTTTGAGCCTGTTGTAATGATAAAAAGAATGGCTTGTAGCGGCGGTTCCCGCGTTACCCAAAAAAAAAAATTGAGGGTTAGTGATTGACATGCTCTTGGATAGCAATATTTATATTGCTTGTAAAATGCTTCTAAAATCATACGTAGCTAAACAATGTCTTAAAATGTCTAGTCCAGTACTTGATGAGACTTAAACTTGCGATCAAACCAGAACAAAGAGTCAATAGCAACACTACAATTTAAGTGACAACTTCATTTAGGTTTATAACAATAGTCGCAATATTTTAGAACGATGAACTGATTAAGCAACACACCTTAAAGCTACCAAAAGTAATTTGCGATCTTTTTATTTTTGCTACCGTCCTGAATACCGCGCATCTTCTAATACTTCGTACGGAGTACTATTTAACTAACCAATATAATTCCAATCGGAATCATAACGATAAGGATTCGAATAATCTTCAAAATTCACATATTCTCCCCCAAAAGTATTATAACATTGAAAATTATCATATCCATCATCGTCACTATAATCCTCCTCGTCTTCCTCCTCGTCCTCGTAATCATCCTTAGGGTACCCAAGGTGTACACCAAGCAAGTACGCAACATGAGCGTCAACGCAAGCATATTGAACTTGGTCAACGCTAAGCCAAAACTCATCCCAATGACTTAACCCTAATTCTCTAGGCTTAACAATCCCATGCAACCCTAACACGTTACCACAAATATTCTCCATTGACATGTTCCCAAACCCTTCATTCTTCGCCACGTCGACTAGGTCCCACACCTCCAGCTCAGCCCACGACTCCTCCAGTAGGGACCGGTCCCGCCCGTTGTGGACCCCGATGAATGTGACTCTTTCGTCCTCTAGGAGACGCCTTAGCGTGGCGGGGACAGCACTTGCGTGCCCTAGTTGGAACACCAGGCACTGTCCCCCCACGCTAAGTTGGAGTGTCGCGGCCTCAGGCCGCGACGTGGAAGCGCGCCATTGGACGCCCAGGCCGACTACGAGGGAGGCGTTGGAGAGGGCGTGGTGGTGGGTGTTGCGGAGGTTGTAGACCCAGTTACGGGCCACTGCTGGGGTGGGTGTTACGACCGTGGTGATTCGGGTGTTGAAGAATGTGGTTGTGTAGGTTCGGGAGCGGGCTGGGTTGGGGGACGGGTGCTCGTATGTGGAGATGGATCGAGGGTTCATTTTTTTTTAGTCGGATCGTTTTGGGTCGGGTGTTTTTATTTTAGTGTGTGAT
>JAUEKU010179424.1:0-18823 GCA_032274805.1 Gypsophila paniculata | reverse complement strand
GGAACTTGTCGCCGCTTGGAAGCGGTAACAACTCGATCAACCAAACGATCCTTACCCTTTCCTTTGTCGGCCATCTGCATTTTTTTCAAAAACGTTGGTCAAAATCCATTTCATAAAAACAAATTAAACTAATTAAACATTGTAACATGGTTTTGTTAAGAACAGAACACATTTCCTTTATTTTTTTAATTACTTTTGCTTATTTAAATTTAGTTTTGAAATTTTGGTGAATTTTAATTTATATTTATCGATGTTATCATGAAAATTTTAATTACCAATTATACATAACATGTATAATACAAAGTTTACAAGCAGATATATAAAACGGAAAACCAAATAAGTTTACTTATAACTAACCTAACACTAATTGATCTAATCGATACTCGATCCGAATCACTCATAAAACTAATCTAGGACCATCGATACATGTCAACTTAAAGGTGATAACTAAAGCCATTATGTAATAATAGGTGTGGAAAAATTATAATGACATCTAATATATTTTGTCTAATGTCTATATAATAACATTTGAACCTTAAAAGCATTTTGTTTTGTTACAATTAAGAAACGTTTTTAATTGGATGACATCTAATATATTTTGTCTAATGTCTATATAATGTCTATACACTTTCACCATTATTGCTATATATAACTATTCTATGTCGTTATAGTTACATAACTTTTTACTACGGAGAAATATTTAAGATGATTTTATATATTAATCAAAATATTTATGATAGTTAAATAAAAAAATCCCAAAAAATGCATAAAATAGTGGCTTAATATCTACTTGAAGATTAATATACTATATATATATTATCAAATATGATTTTGAAGTTCCTAAACTACCTTTTAAAATTAGTTGGTTAGAATCGAAAATTGAGGAAGGAAACTGAAAAATTTCAATTAAATTACAATTATGTCCTAGGTAGTACCCCATTCGAGTATCATCGGGTGGCGTCATTTCGTTTTCCTTTTTTATATATATTGTGCTATAGGTTGAATTAGTTTTTCTAAAATTATAACATGAACTTATTTAATCTCATGCTATTTGCACGCATGCTAAAATTATCAATTTTATTTTTCAATCCAATCAAATTATTAAATATTTCTAAATATGTACGTGCAATTTTGCACGGGTATTAAGCTAGTTTAATTGGTTCTGCGACGGAATATCCGTCGCAAAAACCGTCGCAATATACTTCATCCGTCGCAAAATATCATTCATCCGTTGCATATATCATTTTTACGACGGATATACTGTCCGTCGCAATAGGTCCGTCGCTATTGGTTTCTTTTTTTGTAGTGGATTATGCATTTTTTCTTACCTTGATAATAATGCTCACTCAGTCATGAATCAACAGCTAGGACCCCTACTCTACGAATCTGGAGTCTAAAATAATATTTAACGATTATTAACTCGATATTTTATACTATCATTACAATAATGGACAAAGTACAAGTTACATTGTTACGAAATATTCCTCATAATATGTTACCTGTAATATATTATTATATCACTAATATATTCTAACCATGATTATATTATCATTATCTCAAAATATATGTCATTATTATCACTATTTTTTATTATTACTACAAGGTACCATAATCCCATGCCAAACACTCCCTAACTCCAAACGATTTGTACGTCCTTCATCCCCGGCCCTCACTCGACGACCTTATTTGACCACCACCACCACAAGCTCTTAGGCCACTTGATACAATCATCCCACAACCGACACTAGCACAGCCCAAACGAGCCCAATACAACAGCCCATAATTTCGAACCAATCCGTCCCATCCCATACCAATGTTCATGCTCAATGACTCACACCCCGCCAAGCTCATACAACTCGCTATGAACGACCCACAATCGACAATAACAGCATCAACATCCACCATGCTGCGACTACAACAGCCCCGACGCGAACCCAAAACAGGGGCGAACAAAGGGTATCCCAAACAACTCCTAACTCCATCGACTCGGCCTAGATTCTACACCTAGTGACCCAAAGATTAGCCTAGGACCATCCCCTTACAAACCCCAATCGAAATAGCACCACCTAGTACCCCCTACAAACGAAGAATAGGTCGAAACTATTGGAAGATTACATTCGAGATTACGTAGAAAGATTTTATATTGTAGTATATACAATTTTTGACTAGAATTAATGGTTTCCTTATCTTAGGACAATTATTAGGAAAGAATATTTCTAGGTTTCTTAGCTTTGGTTTGTATTTAAGCATTGTATTATATGGCTGATGAGCATGACAGATATATGCATTATTTTCTATCTTTTTACGTCTTGCTTGCCGATTCTTTATGGCATCAAGAGCCTTTTGATCCTGAGCAGAGCTTCCGCTACTACCTTTTGTTTACCCAATGGAAGGGAAAGGAAAAGACAATGGAAAGAAAGGCAACAGAAGCCAAGACAACACGTTTAAGGTAGCACAGCTACGCAGCTTGTTGGGAACGAGGTCTTCCGACGGCAATCAGAAAATAGCAGGTATACGAAAAAACACGACTACTGACAATTGGTTGTTAGACACTGGTGCCTCACACCACATGACGGGACAAAGAGGATTGCTTACAAACGTAAGAAGCGAAGCACCCTCCAATGTTACATTGCCGGATGGAACACACATGATTGCACGGGAGCATGGACAAGTTGTTTTGAACGACAATTTTGCACTAAAGGATGTTTTATATGTTCCCAACTTGACTTGTGATTTGATCTCGATAAAGCAGTTAATTGAAGAAAATAATTGCGTTGTGACATTTTACCCTGACTATTGTGTTATACAGGAACCAATCTACGAGGATGAAGATTGGTCGGGGTGAGCAAAGAGATGGGGTCTATTATTTGAAGAATGATCAAGTGCGAGTAGCTCGAACAAATGCGAATGCTGATGCGCGAGTTTGGCACAAGCGACTAGGTCATCCGTCAAGCAATGTTTTACCGTTTTTAATAATTTGGTTGGTGCTAATTTGTCGTGGAATTCCAACGACGTTTGTGATGCATGTTGTCGAGCTAAACAAACTCGATTAGTTTTTAAGCTTAATTATAAAAGGAGTGCTGATTTGTTTGCTTTAGTTCACTGTGATATTTGGGGACCGTATCATACCAAGAGTTTATCGGGTGCTAGTTATTTCCTCACAATTGTTGACGATAGAAGCCGTAGTGTGTGGGTCCATTTGATGCGAGATAAAGGGGAAGTGAGTAAATTGCTGATAAACTTTTGTAAAATGACATTAACCCAGTTTGGAAAACAAGTTAAAGTGGTGCAAAGCGATAATGGAACGGAGTTCCTTTCCGGGGCCATGAAAGAATATTATAGTGAGAATGGGATGATTTTTCAGACGAGTAATGTCGATACTCGACAACAGAATGGTAGGGTGGAACGAAAACACAGACATATTTTAGAAAAGGCAAGAGCACTGCGTTTTCAAGCCAACTTACCCATTGAATTTTGGGGGGAGTGTGTACTCACCGCTGCATATTTAATAAATCGAACGCCCACTCGTATTCTTAATGGTCTGACTCCTTACGAGGTATTACATGGTGAACGTCCTTGCCTAGATAATGTGAAAGTTTTTGGAAGCCTCTGTTATGCTCACAACAAAGACAAACCGAAAGACAAATTTAATGAGAAAGGTAAGCGATGTATTTTTGTTGGGTACCCACGAAGCGAGAAAGGATGGAAGGTATATGATCTCAAGGACCGTTCTGTTTTTTAGTCAAGAGATGTCGTTTTTTATGAACATGTGTTCCGGTTTCTCGATGCGGAAACCGTGAATAAGAACAAAATGGAGCATGTTAGCATTCCAGATATGCCTACAATAATTGAGGCCCAAAGTCATTATCAAGAGTATGAAAGTTCAGAGGAACTCATTATGGAATCAGACAAAGGAAGTGATGCAGGGGTAAACACAGGTGAAAACGAGAATATGCTTGGTGAGAACAGAGAGCATAACACAGGTGAAAACGAGAATATGCAGGGTGAAAACAGAGAGCATAACGTAGCAGATGAGCGAGTTGGTCGTGGTGCTCGTGAAAGGTACGAACCATATTGGAAGAAAGACTACGTTTGCAAGTCGACACGCATTATAGACCCCACCACAAACGCTTAACCAGTCCAATCAACGTCCGCAAAGAAAGGTACTCGTTATCCAATAGCAAATTATGTCACTACCAATTGTTTTTCAATTAATTACAGGAATTTCTTGGCCAATGTTGATGTTGTGAAAGAACCACGGAACTATTCGGAAGCGGCACAAAAGAACGAATGGCGACAAGCAATGGCTAAAGAAATAGAGGCGTTGGAGGTGAATGGCACATGGAAGGTCGTAGACCTACCAAAAGGGAAGAAACCTATTGGATGTCGATGGGTCTTTAAGGTGAAGCATAAAGCGGATGGTACGATTGAACGATACAAGGCGAGATTAGTAGCGCAAGGTTACACCCAGGTTGAAGGCATAGACTACCATGAAACTTTCGCACCCGTAGCTACAATGACGAGTGTGAGATGCCTATTAACCGTAGCCGTAACGAAGGGATGGACGATCACCCAATTGGACGTGAACAATGCTTTCTTACACGGAGACTTAGACGAGGAAGTATATATGCGTATGCCACCGGGTTTTGAAAGTGATGGGTCCAACAAAGTTTGCAGGCTATTGAAGTCCTTGTACGGCCTAAAGCAAGCCTCGCGAAACTGGTTTGCAAAACTGACAAAATCATTAACAAGGTATGGTTTTATTCAGTCTTTAGCCGACTATTCCCTTTTTACATACAACAAAGAGGAGGTCTTCATGGCCGTTTTCGTATATGTTGATGACATGATTGTTGTGAGCAATAACAACGCTGCCAGCAATCGTCTTAAGGAATTCCTTGACCGGAGTTTTGGAATTAAAGACCTTGGGAGACTTAAGTACTTCTTGGGGATCGAAGTGGCAACCGGTTCGAAGGGTTTGTTTCTTAGTCAACGTAAATATGCATTGGAGATAGTGAAAGATGCAGGCATGGAAGGTGCAAGGCCGGTCAGTACACCCATTCAACCAAATCATCGATTAGCGTTGGCAGCAGGACATCTCTTGAACGACCCAATGAAATATTGACGGCTGGTAGGACGTCTTATTTACTTGACCATAACTCGGCCTGACTTAGTGTACGCCGTACACGTCTTGTCACAGTTTGTGCACGCACCACGAAAAGAACATTTGGACGCGGCATATCGAGTGATTCGCTATATTAAAGGCAGTCCAGGGAAGGGGATAGTGCTGGACCGAAAATGTGACTTGACTTTACGAGGCTATTCGGACTCGGATTGGGCGAGTTGCCCATTATCAAGGAGGTCCTTAATAGGGTATTATGTCTCGCTTGAACATTCACCCATCTCGTGGAAGGCACGCAAACAGGTAACAATAGCCAGGTCAACGGCCGAGGCCGAGTGTCGAGCTTTGGCTGCAGTGAAAAGTGAGCTTATTTGGTTAAAGGCTTTCCTTCGGTCCCTTGGTGTCAATCATGCTCCGCCAATGAATATCTATTGTGACAACAGAGCAGCACTACACATTGCAAAAAACCCAGTATTTCATGATCGTACCAAACATATTGAAATTGATTGTCATTTTATTCGACATCATCTCATGAATCAGACGATTTCTATGTCACACGTACGGAGCAAGGAGCAACTCGCAGACATTTTCACGAAAGCGCTTGGAGGGGACGCTTTTGGGTATCTTCAGTCCAAGTTGGGCATTGGCATCCCCACTCCAACTTGAGGGGGAGTATTGGAAGATTACGTTCGAGATTACGTAGACAGATTTTGTAGTATATATAATTTTTGACTAGAATTATTGGTTTTCTTATCTTAGGCCAATTATTAGGAAATAATATTTTCTAGGCTTCTCAGCTTTGG
Organism: Gypsophila paniculata; assembly: GCA_032274805.1. Taxonomy (NCBI): domain Eukaryota; kingdom Viridiplantae; phylum Streptophyta; class Magnoliopsida; order Caryophyllales; family Caryophyllaceae; genus Gypsophila; species Gypsophila paniculata. The sequence continues at coordinate 12,901 of JAUEKU010179424.1, read as the reverse complement.
TTTGTATTTAAGCATTGCATTATATGGCTGATGAGTAATATAGATATACGTATTATTTACTATCTTTTACGTCTTGCTTGCTGATTCTTTACATATGTCCATATACAACCACGATAATGAGGGTAGTTACAACTTTTTTGGTAGGTACTAGCCACTAGGGTCTAGGTAGATCAATTAAATTGGTTCGTCTTGCACAGATTCGTGTGAGATCATCTTCTCAATTTACATCGTTTCAGGCCTTTAGGTAAAACATTACTATTCACTTGACACAAATAAAAAACAGTTCAATGCAACTTCAAAATCTCAGAAATAAAATGAATAGTGCAAGAAGTAAACAAACGCTCTCAAGTGAAACCGTCGTACACGTACAACAAAGTGTTAGTCAGAAAAAGTGACCACTTTAAAGCTTATCGTCGTCATTTGAAAACCTCTAAAAACGGTAACAATAAGCGTTAAAGCTGTGACTTTTTAATCATAAGAAGATCCTCGTACGCGTACGACCGTTGCACATAAAAATTACTCAAAATAAACATGAAAAACAAGTAGTCCATAGTGAATAGATAGGAGAAACTAACTTTGGTTTAGTGTGTAAAGGAGGCATGATGCAGTATGTAGAGTGAAAATAAGAAGTTATTTTGGTGACAAATGGTCTTACAAGAAACGTACTCCCCTATTATTTGCAATTTTATTTACATTATTCTACCTATTCGTGTTCTGTAACCACCCACTAACCGTATAAAAACTTGGCACATTTTTTCGTTTTTTTAGGTAGGTGAAATACTTGAATCGTGGCCCGTGGGCATACTCATACTCTATATGTAGTTCAACATGATTTAAACGCAACACTCCGATTTGTTCGAGATTCAGATTTTGAAAGATATATGGCATTGACAGAACACGACATGGAAATTGATTTGGACGGCCGGTTGTAGCATTAATCTCAATTTCAAGTTCATTTTAACTACTCAATTTAGTTATCGGATTAAAGTTGTACTATTGAATTGAATGTGACAAATCGGGTCAATGCTCAACTGCAGTATTTGTTGTAAGAGAAAAAAAAACGACATATGTCGTACGTTTGTTAAAAAATACTTGCCCCTTTGAACAAAAATAATAGATTGTACTCCGTATCTTTCGATTGTGATCAAACAGATTGAGTTGTTCAAACGTAATTTTTTAAATGCTTGTGATCCCGCCAAACATTAGGCCGTTACATCAGCGGTAGGCGGTAGATACATATTTGCAGATTTGCCTTCTCCGCTGCAACCACCAGCCCTGGTGCCATGATGACTTTCATTAACACGAAAATGCAAGACAGGCTCGTATCATACTACAACAGTTCTTATTTTTCGACAATCCATGAAGACACTGAACAGCAAATGGAAGAACTGAGCACCTGAGACCTACCAACCACTTCATATTATTTCTTACAAATTTTCTCATGTCGAGAATTCAGCAAATTACATCAGCCCCTTACAATCAACAAACATCGTATGAAATGTCATCACAAATCCAAGAAAAACCATGGAATTAAACTAAGCTCACACGACCGATTCCAATATCGTGACTCTAAGCTACATGTGGTAACATGACAGAAAACACCGAATAATCAAGCAACCTACCGAACACATGTACCATCTACGATGTACTAGGATCACTAATTGCACTGATCTGAAGACTATAAATAGCCCCTAAATCTAGGCGTTAAGCAATGTTCTAAACCGATTTTAGATTTTTACTTCTAGCTAAGATACAGGACATGGTACAGCTAGAGTTACACTTTCGGGAATACCATTTACTTTCCCCTGCCTCGGCCTCTTCGTGTGTGACCTCTCGATTTTTTTTCCTTCGGTGCCTCCTTTGGCTGGTCTGCGGGGCCGTCAAGAGTTGGCTGGCTAAGATCTTGTGAGACGTCTTCCTCCTGCAAGCTTGAGCTATGCTGAGAACCATTTAACACAGCTTGTGTATCGGTAGTGCATGGGACGTCAATAGGGTCTGGTAAAATATTTGCCACATGAACATCTTGTTGTTCCTCAGTTGAGTTAACCAGGTTTCCGTTTTCTTTTTCCGAAGGCCTGCGATCCTCAGCTGCATTTTGTCTTTGAACATAACTGCTCGACCGATGACTGTATGTGGAACAAACATTATTTACTACCCTTTGATATGAAAGGATTGGAAGGGTAAGGGATAAAGACAATTTCGCTTTGCCAGTTTAACGGGCTGGAAAGAAACAGAGAGGTGGGAAGCAAAGAGATCACTCCTTCAAGCCAAATAAAAAATCCTTGAACTTAGTGAAGATTTGGAGAGACGACTTCGTAACTCCATCCCGTCTCCTCACACTCTCACTCCCATTCCCTCATCTGCAACCCTTACCCTCCTTTTTCCTCTTGAAACCTAAACAAACGAAGGGTAACTCAGTGGAAAAATTAAATAATCAACATAGACTCACCCAGATACAACGGAACCATTTTCTGCTGTGGTGGTCCTTGACTCATTAACTTCATTGTCTTTGTTATCTTTCAAAACTGACACGTCTGGAAAAACACAAACACCTAGCTTAGAAGAGGCCACATTACTATCTAGTCATTAGAAGTAATTGCGGGACAAATTCCCTAATAAAAAATTTGGAGTCATCAGAACCAAAACAAATCAGATCAACATATGAACGCATCAACCGGCCATTTGAGGAAGTCTGTCCAAAATATCCAGGAGCCAGGAGGCCATAGCCAAATCAACTAACTCAATGACAAATATCCTTAGTTCACCGAAACCTTAACCTTGCAAGTGCACAAATTGTATAAATATATTATGGGACGTCATTTGTTTAAACAGACTTTTCAAACTCAACATGAGTTGTGTACTTGTGTGTACTGCGTAGTCTATAATCTATATATATACACAATTATAAAAATGCCATGGCAGGTTTCTGAACTGAAGCTATCACTAGACTAAACATTTTAGTAACAAGCAAGAGATTTGCACGAAAAAGTCAATCTAAATGATAGCGCATGACGACATAATCAATGATAAAGAAAGAAAGAAAGAAAGAAAGGAAAAGATGCAATCTGACATTTCCAGCCAATATATTCTTATTAATTTGGACAAAGCAAGGGTTAAACTGAAAGCCTTTTATGCAATAATTGGTGAAGTATATTTAGTATTACCAACAGCTTCAGGGAGTTCCTGGTGCTCCGCAGATTGACCGGCATTGCCATCCTTTGAAATAAAACAGCTACAGTATTAGCCAATAAAAGAGATGATTGTAGATTCAGATTTCATAGACAATATCAAAGAATAAATCTAAACCAACGCACACTTATCCCTTGGTATAAATCAGGAGTTTATGTTGATCTCCTAAAGGTCGCATATGTTAACAGACATATTACCGAGATATTATTTGACAATAGGTTCCTCTTTTTTTGCAAGTTTCATAACCAAACTTCAGCGTTTAATGTTAATAGTTCCGCAAAAATATCACGCATTGACCAGCAACCTATAAGTTAATGGAATCAGCAAGTTCCATCAAATGTTGCAATTCCTTATACGCAGTTATAAACATCTGATGGCAAAAGCATCAACTAAACCAGATCCAATGCCGGACCGCTTTTCCTCATGAAAGAAAATCATTCAAAGAGCAAAGCACAAGCTTGCAGTACCATGTGGAACACCGAAACAAAAAGAACTGCAGCTCCATTATAGTACACACCTGACTATCTCTCAAGAAAGAATTTGCGGCAGCATCATGCAAAATATGATCTGGTTTGACCTGTGTAGACTCCGCTTGACCTGAAAAGAAATACAGTCTAAGTCTTTCTCGATAAAGCAATCAAATATAGTTCACATTTTGTATCAACTACAATGGTAAAAAAAAAAATTAGTTTGTATTTTCAGGAAACAATTTTTACATCAACGGAGCCAAACACTGAATGAGTAGTGCTAAATCAGCTTACATGAGGTTTGTTAAGGAATTTTTCTAGAAATATCGAAAGTTGTTATTATGACAATATAGTAAATAATTTTTAAAAGGAATTGAAAATAGAAAATCACTGTGAAGTAACTTAGAAAGGAAATGTGGATATTGTGCCGTGAAGATAGTAGCACTCTGTAAGTGCAATTTTTGACACACTTTTCATTATGGGTTATGTGGAAGCAGCCTCTCTATGATTCGAACACAAGTAAAGCAGCATACATTTGCCCCTCCCTACCTCGACATGGGTGGGAGGCTTTGCGGCTACTCGAGAAAGGTTATTCTTATTTAATTCAGGAAACAACATACTACCATAGCAGCTTGCTGATAATTAAAAGCGAGCGGACTCATAATGTACCTGCTGCCTCTATATTTCCTTTAATCTCTAGAATATCCCGATTATTTACAGGCGAAAATATAGATAAACTAGTCTTGGTTGATGGTGTAGCAGATAAAAGTTCTTCTGTAGCCTTAGAGCGCACTCTTCGTATTTCGTCCAAAAGATTCCAAGAGCCCGCAGCAAAAGAACTTCTTTTCAGCTACATGGAAAAAACAAACAGCCACAAGTGTTAAAATTCATATAATCTTCTGTTATCAGCACACAGGAAACGTCACCTAAGAAAATGCGTCCATGATTGTCAAAGATGGTAGTCCGTATAAGACTGTAAGCGCACACTCTCACCAGTAAGTATGTAACCAATGCAGCAACATTTACTAGATTGCATACAACACATAGGCAAAGTGGCAGCAGTGACGGTGTTAAGACCTCAAAACTAACACCTAGAAGTATACTCACCAAATATCATATCCTTGAAATTTCCATCGGCTTTCAAGTTTCGATAACTTCAACCACGGTCCATATTTATTCCAACATTACAAAATGCTAATTGTGGCTCTCTAGAGACTAGATCCCTGTCCAACGTCTCACAGAATATCCACACTGCATTTGTCATCTTATAATATCAATCTCCCAGATGCAAGACCCAGTAGCCAAGAACTAATTTCACTTTTCCAGAAGTTCATTTCCATAAATCACCTCACTCTTTGCAAGCTTTAAGAGAAAGGTTCAGGTTGAACAAAATAGAAAAACCGAAGAAACAAAGAAGCAAAAATTCTTCTGTGGGGTTGAAAGAAGTTTTACGGAAAAAGTTGAAGAGAGAACAGCTACAGTTTACTGTAGAATCAGTCACACTTCTATTCACCAAGAAAGAATCGCCTGAGGTTGACTATTGCACCATTGCACCATAATATAAAGAGAATTACAAAATTGTTCAACATGGTCAGTTTTGATACTCCAAAGAGGAAAAGGGGAAATTCGTCATCTGAAAATGGAGTTCAGTTTTGGATCTCCAATGAGGAAAAGGGGAAAATTCATGCAGATCCAGCAGTAGCATTTAACAAGAAGAAAGCACTTGACAATACCTCAGAGCTACGTAAGGTTGATGTTTCTTCCTTAAAATTTAGAGCACTTAATGCTGATGGAGATCCAAATTCAACATGTTTCAATGAGGGTGATCCCCATGCAGGACGATTCAGCATATATGATTTTGCCATGTCTGTAGGGGATCCCTTCTCGCTTCTGGTAAACTAAACAAATAAACAAAATCAGAAAGCCAATCATCAATGGAACTCAACAAATTAAATTAGCCAAGAGATGCAGAAAGGGCTTGTGGAAATCACATGTTAGCATTCCCTTACAGAAGTAATACACTGCCCTCAAGAAGCCAAAAAAGGCTCACAGCCTGATATAAACTCTTATATTCTTGCAATTTAAAAGAAATAAAAATCATATCTTCTTACACTATCTGTTAAGTTTTGTTCGTATCACTACTCCGTACCAGAAATGCTGAGGGTAAATGAAGATTTCTAAGGCAAGCGACTAGTTTTAAAAACAATCATTCCCTAAAGCATTTTACAACTCCCAAATTGCTAATTCATAAGCATGTCTGTCTCCTGTTAACAGTCATGTCATTTCTTAAAACCAACAAAAGATTCAATACTGATGGCAAATTGTACGGTCAGGAACTCAGGATAGAGATCCTTTCAAAAAGATCCTTCCATAAATACAAAGGAACAAGCAAAATCTCGAGATCCTTTCATAAACACAAAGGAACAAGCAAAAATCTAGTAATAAAAGATATCCAAAACAAAGTAACACGTCAACTAATAACAAAAAAAAGGTACCAACTTGGGATAATGAATCAAGTTCGGCCTCCATCTTTTTCTTTGACCCTGATCTTTTCTCTTGTAGCCACTTCCTGGCTTCCATGATTGCTGCGTTTCGGGGAGGCGGAGTACCTTGACCTTCATGTCAATCAAATAAAAAATCCTACCAGTGAGCTAACGGACCCTGCTGCCAACTATCAAGAGCACTGATCTAGTAATATTGTTTACCACGAGTTCCATTTGTGTCCACCATACGTGATCTGATCAGTCTTATCAGTTGGTCCCCTTCCTCCCTATTCAATGGAAACCATCAATGCAACATCATACCAACATGAGCATCTGAATAAGCAAATAGATTGCATGGCATGCCTGTCCCATTGGATAAAATCATAAACACAAAACTCAAGGCAATTCTCTGTGCACTGCAATTTACATCGACAACAAAAATAAAAACCAATGCCTCGAAAGCTCCCACCTGTGCTGGAGAGTTCAAGCTCATACATGTTGCTACCCTATAGCACAAGGATAACTCAGGAGAGGAAAGAGTTGATCATAACTTGATCAACAGCGGTTCAACACACAAATCATCATCACAATGTAGTTAAACAATGTGTAAATAAAAGAAAACAACAATTCAGAAGAATCTGATACCTTGTGAAGGTCTCCTCCAGCACCATCTGCTCTATCTTATGCTTATTGACACTCTTGTTGGTTGGTGAACAAACCTTCATATTCAAAAAACAAAAACATCAGCCCCACGGCCCCACCTAACCATCATAAATATCTGGTACCCAATAATGAAAGGGATGCAGACTCTTGAAAGCAACTTCAAACTTCACAGACATAGCCAATGAAAGTTTAGTAACTCCGCCCATAAAAATCATCTATATAGTATTGAGCTCATATAGTACAAATGCCAGCCATCAATATCTAGGATTCTAGTCCATATCAATATTCAACGTCGAACAAGGTTTACCACATAGGATGAGGATGGAAAAAGTGGTTAACCTTCTGATCAATAAGGTGATTGGAAAAATGTACTTCGTATTAAATAAATAAATATATAAAAATTACAGTCTAAAACATATGGATTGGGTCACAATGAAGTGACACTGTAGACACAAAGTAATTGTTTCAACTTTCCATGGAATCATCAACAAAAATAAAAGACTGAAATACTAGGTCATCTAAGAAAATCCAATGAAAAAAAAAAAAAAACAAAACAAAAACAAACTGCCAAGTCAAGCACCAAAAAGTTAAGCAGTGGCTTCAGTTCGAATGTCTTCAAAAGCAATAATTACAAGCTCAATAGCCTCTGCATAGATCAAAACATAAACAACTTCACACTGAGTATAAGATCACACACAGCAATTAACCTTGTCTGATCCATCATTGTCCCCTTCGTCATCATCGTATTCTGAAACAAAAAAGAGCATAACGACAATGAGTTACATTATACACGGTCCAAAACAAAATGAACTGATCCTAGTGAACTTTCCAAGAAAAAGCTCAGCTAACTAATGCAGCCAAAAGAAATATAAAATTCATATCGGAAACCAAGAAAATATAAAATCTTATTTAGACCAAGTAGTTCCTTGTCATTGCACATATATTGACCGATTGTAATTTCAGAGGATTAGCTAGCCCCTCGTTTTCACTTTTCACTCTTTCAATAGCATGGGTCCTTGGAAACTTTTAAAATAAACTCTTTCCATATTACCTAGCAGTGAAGCATCAGGAATACAAAATCAATACATCAGACCACAGATAATTTTCAAGGTAAGTACCACAACGTGCCAAGCACGCACTCTTACAGTCTTACTCCAGCAACCAGTCCAACAACTTGTAGGTGCTAAAGCCATATGAAGTTCATTATTTTCACCATAACCATACATTTTATACAGCAAAATGCCGCATCAAGCATCTCAAAACTTAAAACACTACTCCCTCCAATCCATTCGGTTCTTTAAACTTGCTTTTGAACCGGTTTCTGGGAAGAGCAAATAGAATTATATTTTAAAATGAATTACACAATAACACTCACCATTTTCATATTCTCAATCAATGACAACATTTCACTATTCTTCTATTTTATTACCATCATTTTAACAATTTAAGCTATCGTTTACTTTTGTGGTTGCAACAATTAGATGTCATTAGACACACCTTAAATATCACCTATACCACCTCCTTCTTTCTAAATAATTCATGTGAACGGACCTTAATTTTTTTACGGAATAAGGCTTCTAGTTTTAAGCAAGTTTGTAACAAAATTATGGGCTGGTCAGAGGCAAAAAAATTGCATAATTACAAAATTTCTATCTAATTATTACCCTAAGATCCACCCTAGCCTATAGTCCTTTACTTAGCAAATATGTAAAATTAAATTGTTTGATCTACTTATACACACTCATACCACTAAACCAATCTCATAGATTGTTGTCAAAACTCAGAGATACCCCTGCTTCCACGATAAAACTTCATTATACTTTGTTTCGTGAAAATACCAGAGCCCATAATCTGGCAATAACCTTATAAACAAATTCCAAAGTCAAGCCCATATATGTATAATTTACCTACCTCTAAAAACTCAGACTACAAATCCAAACGACTGAAAACAACGCCCATAAGGTCATAAGTAATGCCAGAGTCAGGTAAACGAGAAGCTACTGAATTCTGCAGTCACTGAGAGGAAGTTGCTTGTTCTCGCTTTTTATATCGAAACTTCATACCCACATCAAATCACAAGTCACAATATAGCAAAAATCAATGTCCTCTTTAGCATGCCAAAAATAAAGCTATTTGTCCTATCAGTGTTACGTAAAACCAAGAGCAGGTGTCCTACACCTAGAAATTCTACATTTCAACTAGATTTAATTCATAACTAAACCAAAAAATTTTGAACTACACTACAATCACCAACTTATATAGTCGTATAAGAATAATAATAGATAAGATAGCCTATGATAACAAGAAAAACAAAAAACTACCCACCTAAAATTCCTCTCAAAATGCTATAACTTATCGCTACAGTTCAAATAATGCAGACATTTCCCCACACAAACTAAAGCAAATTCAAAGGTCTCGCATTCGACAAACGTAACAATGAAAACAAAAATCCAGGCAACATAACATTTTTTTCATCGATTAAGCTACCTAACATTAGTTCACATCATCATTCAAATGTTTAAAAATTCACAACTTTATGCCACTGCCCACTATTCTCTCTGAAAATGAAGAATAAAATACACACAAAACAACAGCATGGACCTTCGATAAACATCGATCAACAAACTCAAACCGAATTGAACTTTCACCATTCATCCCATACATCTTCAATGGCCAACATTCCAGCATAAAAACATTTGAAACAACGACACCTCACCCAACTCCTTACCTAACCTCCCAAAAATAAACATAAGATGACTCGAATTTTATCGGAATAATCATCCTCAATGGTGCAGAAGAACAAATTTTCGACATAAACCGTCAACATACATCAACAAATACCTCGTAGACAAAAGAACTCAAATCCATATCAGCTTTCACCAATCACACTATACACCTCAATAAATCAACAACAATTCATCACATATCATCCACAACACCGCCTTCGCCCCGCAATTCCTACATTACCTTCGACGAAAACTCAAACAAAACACCATTAAAATTTCCAAAACAATTCATCAAAGAACTATATAGCTCAATAAATCAACAATAATTCATCACAAAATCATCCAAAACACCGCCTTCGCCTCGCAATTCCAACATTAACTTCCACAAACCACATCAAAAACACAATCAAATTTCCAAAACAATTCATCAAACAACATCAAAAAAACTATATAGCTCAATAAAATCAACAACAATTCATCACAAATCATCCAAAACACCGCTTTCGCCTCGCAATTCCTACATGACCTTCCACAAAACACGAAAAAAACATCATTAAATCACCAAAACGTTTCATCAAAAAACTATAAAGCCCAATAAATCAACAACAATTCATCACAACTCATCGCCTTCGCCTCGTAATTCCTACATTACCTTCGACAAAACACGAAAAAAAAAAAAATATTCCAAAACAATTCTTCAAAAAAACACAAATTTTTTATACCAGAATCATCATCGTCATCAGAATCATCATCCTCAGAATCATTCCCAAAGAACGACAAGATCTTTCCGGCACCGGAGGCGAAAACTTTAGCAGGATAAATCAAGGAAGACAGCCAATTAGGGTTTGCGACTTCATCCTCCGCCGCTTCCGCCGCCGTGGGGGGCGTCGGAGGGCGCGCGTAGGGAGTCCTAGACGACGGCGGAGGGCGGCGAGTGCGGGTGATTTTGCCGCCGGCGGTGCGGTGGTCGTCGTCGCCGGAGATTCGCCGCGAAGAAATCGTCGACATTTTTTTTAGGGTTTGAGAGAAAATTTAATTGATTTGGGGGAAAAAAATTATAAAAAAAAAAAAAACAGTTAGGTAACTTACAACGGTTATTGGATGGATGATGTGAGAGGCAATGGGGTTTTATTTTGGGAGGTTCAAATTTTTTTGCGTGCGGATTTTGTTGTGTTTTTGTTTTTGTGTGTGATTTCATAAATGCTTATATAAAGATCCTTTTTATGTGTACGAACGGTTTTTTGTAATTAAAAATATTTATTTTAAGGGTTAGGTAGCTACTTTAAGGCTTAAAATGGTTATTTTTAGAGAGCGTGAATTATGTATTATTTACAGTTGGAAAAAAAAATTTATCACACAGTTTCGCAATAAGTATTAGTATAAGGTTCTGAGTTTTTCTAAAAAGAATCTGAGTTTTCTTATAAATAATCTGAGTTTGTGTTAACCATTCCCAAATGTACTCAAAAATTATATATGAAAACTCAAAAAAAATATGTATTTGAGGTAGTACATCAGATGTACTATCCTTTTTTTTCGTATTATAACTATAAAGGATTTCGCAATAAGTATTATTATAATAACTATTTAAAATAAAGGATTTTGCAATAAGTATCATAACTATTGTTTGCTCATGCTCGCGGTGGCCAAGCAACTTGAGGCCATGGACGACTATTTTGAGTAGAACCAAGGTAGTTGGTGGTGAGGAAGAGGTTGTAGGTGGTGGAAAATGGTTTTTCGAATGAATGTTATTGGATAAGGTGGGTTAAAAGGTCGTGATACTCGGGAAATTTCAATGACGATGGTTCACTTATTTTTTATTACCTAAAAATTTGTTTTAGAATCAAAAGTGAGAAAACAAATGGATTCATCAAACACTAGTTAAAAGTTCAAACTTCACCAAACACACACTCAAACAAGATAAACCTTGCAAATAGGTCTTTCAGATAAGTATAATTCGGATCACTCTAAGTCGGATTAATTTGAGTTTGTTTAATTAACACTTTGGATGAGGACGGATAATTTTGAATTCAACATCAATTTTACATTTAGTGTTAGCTAATCGTTTTGGGGGTGAGTCACTTTGATCTAGTTACATCTAGGTTGAATCACATCAGCATTCATAAGCCAATAAATTTGATGATAGAATAATGTTTACAAATCATTTTGGATCACTTGAAATCAATCGAGGCAGTTTCATTTCCTTTCCTTCAATCGAGGTCGGATTGTTCTAGTCAACACCAAAATCAATATAATTTATGCAAGATCTAGGTACGATCAATTCAATTTAGGTTAATTCATTATCAATCTCAAATCAAACTTTTCAAGTCATATAGTACGACCAAATCTGTTGGCAGGGCCGTCCCTTTAATTTCGAAGGTCTCGTTCGAAAATTCAAATGGAGGCCCTTAGTAATTAAAAAAAAAGGGAAATTGTCATTGGTACCCCCGTATTTTTGGCTTTTCTCACTTGTACCATTCGTTTTTCATAAACACTACTTGTACCCTTAAAATTTAGTGCTAATTCTCAATCATACCCAAAGGTTATACTCCGATAAATTTGACTCTATTAATTGATGGTGTGGTGATTAATTAGCTCAAATTAACTCTCTTTAACGTTAATCGTTGTATTTAAAACACATCCCCCTGTAAAAAAATTGATTTTTCATAACTTTTTGTCAAAATATGTAATTATTGTATGATGAAAAAAATAATTTTTTCAAAGTGTTTAGATTTTTATAGCGATTATTAAGTTTAATGGAAGTGAATTTGAGGCTAATTAATCGTCACATCATTATTTAACGGAGTAAAACTAACGAAAGTATAACGTTTGGGCATGAATGTAAATCAACATTAAAGTTTAGGGATACGGGTGGTGTTTCTAAAAAATGATGGGTACAAGTGAGAAAAGTGAAAAATATAAGGGTACCAATGAGAATATCCCTAAAAAAAAGTAAACAAATATTAAAAAAATGTGCTATGTGAGAATTGAGCCTTGGTAGAGCACATAAAAGTTTGATATATTGACCATTGCGCTCCTACAAACATATTGAACAAATAAGGGTCTGTTATCTTCGTTTGAAATTTTCTGAAGTCTGAAATTTTCTTAAGTTTTCAATAAGTATATGAAGTTTTCTGAACTTTCTTGAAGTTTCTTGAAAATTTCTGAAGTTTCCTGAAATTTTCTTAAATTTTGATAAATAATATGAATTTTAAGAATATTTCAATATTATAAACATTTTCAAGATTAATTATTATTATTATTATTATTATTATTATTATTATTTTTTTTTTTTTTAATAAAACAACAATTATTATAGAAATCAAACAATCAAATGTCTACAATCAAATGTCTACAATTATTATTATTATTATTA
>JAUEKU010179403.1:0-10456 GCA_032274805.1 Gypsophila paniculata | reverse complement strand
CGATGTTGTTTGAATAATGTACCCATGATACATTGATCCACTATTTATGTTAGTCATTATGTGATATCCTGAGTTGGATAATTCGGGGTGTTACATTAGTCTTGTAACCCAACACAGACTTAAGAGTCACAGGAACAGCTCTTCTCGACCATCCAGCTATGGCCGAGAACTCCTCCATTAAGGGGCAGATTCTCCCTCCAGGAAGTCTATAGACATGGTATACTGGATCCTAGTAGTCGAGGCACACATTGAGAAAATCAGGCTCGGCACATAGTTGTCTCAAGCCAAGAAAGACTCATGCCCCACAGTCATGTAAGGCCTTTTTCTCCATGGGAGTCATGGCCTTAGTCCATTCTCTCAAATAATTATCGAAACGATGCAATAGTATTGAATTTTTATGAAACTTTTGGTGAAAATTATATGAATATTTATGAAGTTTCGTAAAAAAAAAGAGGAGCCAAATTGATGCTTCAACCATCGAGAACATCCGCGTATTTATACACACGCACACAACAATTTTTGGAAAATTTCCATAACCAAACACCAAAATCGCCAGAACTCTGGCGATTTAACGGGCAAAACATTAGAGCTCTAGCGATTTCCCTTCCTCATGTAAACACGTTTCCAAATTCCGTTCACGCTCCGGATTCTGCGGCTTACCATATTTCGGGTTTCTTAAACCCAAACACACTCCAATTGTATCTTATTTCCAAAATAAAATAAATCAACACTTTCTAAGAAGTGAAACAAGATCTCATATTGAATTGGGCTCATTTCTGCAATGCTGCTTCGGCCCATTATGGAACAATTTTTAATACTGGAAATTTAGGCCTAACAGTTTATCATTTTTGCAAATAGCTTGAGTCGTGCATGTCATATCCGTCTCCCGTCTTTTTTAAAAATGTTTTATCCAATTTCAAAACATCAACTCAACATTCGAGTTTTAACATGCTAAATACAGCCATTTCAAACCAACATTTTCAATCATCCTGTTTCCAAAAACGAGCTTTTGGAAAAACTTTGTGTCACACCTAACCTAGAGGTCGCGAATAAAGAAGACATACAAACATAAAACCGACATTCATAATGTCTCAAATGTCTACCATACATCAGGGTCAAAGTCAATGACACTACACAAAGTCGAACTACGACTTACTACAACTACACAACATCAACCACGATGACGGCGATGATACGCGTCGAACTCACGGATAATCCTCTTGTAATACCCCGTATTTTACTAGCGCTATTTTTTAGTAAGTGTTGGGGAGTATTTATAGTAGTTCTTACGTTTTATAATTATTAGTGCAATTTTGACTGCGTTTTGAGTATTTTAGGGGTTTATGAGTTTTAGTTGTCGGATTGAGTCGTGTGAGGGCTCGTTGGACTTGTATGAGTGAGAGTAGTATTTTGGTAAGATTGGTTTTTAAGTGTGAGGTGTTAACTTTGGGATTATGAAACGTTTTGACAATCTTTGACCAAGTTTGACCGCTCAAACCTTTACCCTTTTATTTTATCATATATAAGCCCATTTATTTAAGAAACCAACCCACTTTAATTCATTTTCAAAACACAAACCAAATCTCAGCCTTTTCCTTCGTTCATTCATACCGCACACCACAACAACATCAGCATACATAACTTTCGGTTTTTCTCGGTCACATTTCCGGCCATATCTCCGGCGTCTGTCACCAGTTTTCGATGCCGTTTGTCCCGTTGCATTCCTCTCTTCATCCTCTATCTTCCTATACTCGTTTTATAGTTAGGTGAGTTCTCTAACTTGAGATATTTTCGGTCTTAAGATTAGGTTAATTGAGTTTATGAGTAAGACGGTTTGAGATTCGTTTAATTAAGCTTATCTAGAGTTTATAAGGCCTAATTAGTTGAGTATTTGATAGTCTTAATGTTATTTGTAGACCGCGCGTTTGTGAGGACCGATTCTTACTTCTCGCAGCAGTTTTGGAGCGGCTCGAGACCGTTTCGTGAGGGTAAGGGCTTATCCCTTACTTAGCTTTTATGTGTTAAGGTTATGTGTTTTGTATGTCTAGGTTTGTGGTGTTTTCTAGTGAATTGCTATGTATTGAGCTAGTTTGTGCAGTCGGAAGTATGTGTGGAGTCTGGAATGTTTTGTGTTGCCGTTATTGTACTGCTGTCTATCCGTGCTGCACTCGACCGAGCAGGTCGAGGCTCGATCGAGCGTAGGCCTCGATCGAGTTAAGCTCGGCTCGGTCGAGCGAGTGATGCTGTTGTGCGACCTTGCTGCTGTACGATCTGTCGAGTTCGAGTCTTTGTTCGAAGTAATTGATAATGTGGCTGGTTGTGTTTGTGTGATTGTGTATGGTGAAATTTGTGAGTATGTCCTGATCTATAATGCACACGTTTGTTATAATGTTGTATGTCATTGAGTTGTGCATTTTATTTTGAAAGTATCAAGTTTATGTTGATGAACTGCTGTTGTGCGAGCTTTGTAAGGAAAGGTTCACAAGACGGTGTCGGTTTAAGAGAGTATCGTGTGTGAAGTCTTGTGTGAAGGTTCTGCTGTTGCAGGTTGGTTAGTGTTGTGTATGCTGAGGTTTGTGGAGACTTGTCTGAGCTATGCTACGTATTGTGCGGGAATTGTTTGTTGAATTGTGTGAGGTGTTTGCAAGTGATTCAAGCTGCCTTCCTCGGTCGAGTCTTGCTAGGCTCGATCGAGCGGTATCTGCTGCTGTATGTTTGGCTTAGTTTAGTTGCTCTATTCGTCTCTGTGAATGTTGTGCTGTCTTGTGGCTTGAGTAAGTTCAGTTCGTCGTATGCAGGACTTTCACTCTTGCTAATCCGGTTATGTACAACATGCTGCTCAATTGTGTAGTGTAGTATGTTCAGTGTGATGCTTGCCGTTATTTGTTCTTTAAGCTGTTATGCCTAGTTTGCGCTTGCTCCTTGTGTTGTATATGTAAATGACGTATAATATTTTATATTGCCTTCGTTCGTGTAACTTTGAGTATGTAGATTATGGTTTGTTGAGATGAATTGGAGCTGGCTTGTATGAGGAGGTGATATATGTTGAGTTGGCCTGATGTATCGGAGTATAGTGTGGCGACGGGCTGTCGAGTTATGAAAACGGTGTGGAGACATGGATAGAGATACTATCTTGGGTGACGTGTGTGGCTCTGGTCTGGTACGTGGGCGTGAATGCCTCTGTTGTGTGTATGCCACTGTTCTGGTCGAATGGCAGGTACGAGTGTGGAGTTGTTCGGAACGTGAGATGTTTTGCAGGTGCACTTGTGTGTAGAATCTGGTCGGTTAGGTGGCAGTCCTGCCGGATTGGCCGAGGGTTGAGCTGTTTTGTGTACGTTTGTTTGGGACGTAGTAGTGATGTTTTGTTTATGCGTGGGAGCGATTTGGTTTCATTGTATATTATTATTGTGATGCTTACATTATTTGTTGTTACTAACACCATTTAATGAGTATGTGTAAGCTAACTAGGTGTATTTCTGTGTCTCCCCTTTTCTCTTTTTGTGCATGTTTTCCCCACCCCGTAGGTCTTGGAGAGCAAAGACGATCGCTCGAGGGAGTCTTACTTGCGGAGTGCTTGCATGTTGGGGCAGGGTCGTTCCGGATCGTCTCGCCGTCTTTTCTTTTTGTTTAGCTATCACCTTTGAGATATAGATTGATTCGCTTTGTTGTATAATCATTTAACTTTAGACTTATGTTATAGTCGATGTATCGTTTCATTTATATTTCAGTATCGCGTACCTATTTCTTTATTTCCGTTTTGAGTCACAGGATTTACTACAAGTCGGGTTTAGTCTCGACTATGTGGCACCCTTGGTTAAGCGAGACGAGTTCTCCTTAATTGGGGGTGTTACACTGATTGTTCCAAACACATATGTTTAACCTTCTCCTAAATTCCTCATCTTGCCAAAGTTGCAAACTAACTTTTTCCCTTATTTTCTTCATAATGTGCCACATGCAAAGTCTATGAGTTGTGTTGGAGATGACTTCTACAACTAAAATTTTCAGCGCTGGATCTTGATCGGTAATTAATACTTTTGGTTGACATCCACCCATTGCATCCAAAAATGTTTTACACAACCATGTTAGGACTCATTATCCTCGTGCGCTAATAGTCTGACTCCAAAAGTAATGCACCTTTTATGGTGATCTACTTCTGTGAAGAGTATTGTAACACCCCCAATTTTCTTAAATATTTTTTTTTAAAGCAATAAATTTTAAAAAAACAGAAGAATCGGGCATGTTACTTATACGAACTGCGTATAAATGGTGTGCAACAAGGGTACTTCTAGATAAATGAAAGACATTCGAAAAGAAATAACAATGGTCCCAAAATAATTTAAATGACAGCGGAAGACTAAAATAATATCCAGCAAAAAATGTCAAACTCTAAGTCGGCGACGATCTCAACCAATCCCCATGATAGCTACTCAAGATTACCTGCGTCTAAGAAAAACATTTGTAAGTATCAGCCCAACGGGCTGAGTAAGAAAGAACCATAACCTTTAAAAACGTTTATAAAACTTTTCCCTAAACACACTTAGCATTCAAGCAAAATCAAACATCGTTAGAACATTTTAAACTTAACCTTCTTTTACAAAACCTTTGAAACAGTAAACTTTGATTTATAAACCTTTAGGAACAGTAGTAAAACCTTGCGAAGAGTGATATTAGTAGTACAACTTGGAATAATCATATGAGTAGCATAACTTTATAAGTAGTAATAGCACTAATATAACTTTGAAAACAGTAGTACAATATAAAACCTTTGAAACTCCCCCGTACACCATTTCGAAATCCAGGTAGAGGAAAAATATAGAGATCAGGATACCCTTATCTAGCTCAAGGTACCCCTCACAAACTATGTAGTTAACTGGCCTAAAGTCCCGAATGCATGCATCCCTCAGAGGGCTAACCCCAAAGAGGAGGATCTAAAGGCGAGGTCGAGATCAACCGACCCCCACTGGAAGCCTGTGTGGGAAACATTCCCACCCTCTACCAAAAGTTGGTCCCCGAAAGTTCCAACCTCAGTTTAAGCAAACCTTTAAAACCGTTTTCAAAATCTCCATTTTTCCAAAACCTCGGGGAACATCCCCTTAATAATCCAATCCATTAGTAGGAGAACATCTCCCACTCCAATAATCCAACTCCATCCATTTTCCAAAACCCACAATATATTAATTTTAAAAACCAAAATCTCCATTTGTATAAATTCCAAAATAACGTTTAAAGTCAATAAGCCAAAACAGTAATTTAAATATTTCATAATTCAAATCGAAATCATTATAAAAGAACTTCAAACTCATGGATAATCAAGACATATAGCACATACCTTTAAAAATTTCATTGTCCTTTGAAAATTATTCCAAACACATATAATTTATCAACATTTAGTAAGGGATTATGCATTCTTTCTTACCTCAACAAGAATGCTCACACAGTCAAAGATCAGCAGCTAAAACTCCGCCTCTATGAATCCGAAGTCTACAACAAAATGATTTAAGACTATTACTAATATAATAAATGATCGACTAATTCACAATTAATTAAATTAACGGGGCTTTATTTTAAAAACATAGCTAACTAATCCCTCCCCAAACCGACCGTTAAGTGACTCGACTCACCCAACATTAACTTCGTCCCTCTACTATATGCCTACGACGTACCACTACCCGTTATTACATTATTATTATTATTATTATTATTATAGGGCATCACCCTTGTACCACCCTACGTTGCTACCTCGACTATACTACTACACCACCCTCGTCCAAAACATCGACTCCCAACCATTACCACCCCAACGACACCAACACGTCAACACCCCCGGTACCAACAACCACCAAACCACCAACAACACCATAACGACCTACACAACAATCACGACAACAACAGCTGCCCCCAAAGACCCCAACAATCCAAACGACAATTGCCATCCCAATGCCCCCTAACCACAACGACAACCAATAATCTCGCTGCGTGCTCCACATCATCCCACACTTCACACCCCTACGCTGCCCCTAAAAAGCCACAGACCCACAGCACGACACTCCCAAAACCGAGCCCAAAACTGTAACAAAACAGGGGCGAACAGAGTACTTATTGCGTCGGGAAAACAGAGCGTAATCACTACGTTTACACACGGTTTCATTAGCCCAAATCCTCAAATATGGTGTACCTAACCCTAGAGATATGTCCCAAAGTAGCTAGTGAAAGCGTCAAGGATCGGGGAAGGACGAAACGAAAACGACACTAAAAAAAACGCCTAAAGAAAATAGGGCATAGTCTGTTTTGATTCGAAAACGAGTGTGAAGGGAGCAACCTACAGCAAAGGAACGATTGGGGATGCAAGGGCAGGCTGATACTTACCTAGGGTTGAAAGAGGGGAAGAAAATCGAAGGAATGGAGGGGGAAACGAAGAAGGACCGCGCTTGTATTCTGCATCTTTGTGTTCGATGTGTGCACAGAATGTGTGCTGTGTTTTTGTGTGTGTTAGGGCGAAATGAGGCGGATCATTTAAGGGTTTAGTGGGGTAAAAGGTGATTAAGGTAGGGTTAATTAGGTTAACTAAGGGATTAGTGGGTCTGTTTGTTTGATTAATGAATGGGGTCGGGTTGGCTTGAGCCTTAATCACTAATCCCAAGTACTATGACGATGACCCATTAACTAATATAAATCATCAATTCATTAATTAAAGACGGTCTCACAAGGCCACTAATTACCGTATAGATAATCGCCATATAATATATATATGTATATATATGTATTTTATCTAATGTACGTATACTATCTAATTAGGTCATTCAAATGAGAACTTGAATAAAGAATTAAATAAGAAATTAAATACGAAATAAATTATAATAGATTCAATATACTTATATTAATGTGTATATTAAATATATAAAACTACAAAATTACCGGGTATTACATATATAGACTCAACTTTCACTATAGGTCTGCCAGAAACACCGTTAATATTTTTTCTATACACCCCAACGCCCGTACCTTACCATCGGCGAGAGAGACACTGGAGTAATATTGTTGTATACAATATGGGAAGACCTTAAATCTTCTTAAAGATCAACTAATCCGGAGAAGACGACATAGAACATGAGAAGATTTGAAAGTTGTGTGATTAAATAGATGCTTTAAGGACAACCTTTGTAAGACCTCTGCGAGGTTAAGGCTTAGTTGCTCCCTTCAGGATTAAACAGCAAAAAATGAGCTACCTCCTCATGATGATTGATAAGAAAGTTTACTTGTTTTGTCACCGAATAACTATTGCAATGTCGTTAATAATTGCAAGATTTAGTAACATGGTAAAAGAACTCAGTTCACAAAAGGAATCGATTCTGAGCTAATCAGTAGTCTTTACTTGACAATGTGAGTTAGTCTTTGTAAACTATAGCGCATTAAATCGTGCCAATGTGGTTTCTGGCGTAGATCTTTCACTTAAGGGACACTTGGAAACATGAAACATCATCTATCTTATTATATGGAAATACTCCTTCCCCTCTATCTCGCTTCAAACGGAAGCCTTTTCATAGGCACTTCGGTGTTAAAAATGTGGGTTATCTATAGATATACATTGTGATTTTTGAGTACTTCCATGTGTACATGCAGGGATATCTTGATCCTGAATACTTCTTGACTCGTAAACCGACGGACAAAAGCGATGTGTACAGCCTAAAAGTTGTGTTCTTGGAACTTCTCACAGGTGCTCCGCCTATATCACATGGTAAAAACCTTGTACGCGGGGTAATCTCTTTTAGAACTTATATCAAATGGCCCCACTATGATGATTTAGGTGTAGAAATTGTACTCCCTCCCCTTCAGTCAATGACGAGAAAAAGGAAATCATATGGGGCAAATTGACAGTAATCGAGGGAGTACGACTATGCGAGGCTTAGTATGTGACCCTTTTGTACCTTCTAAATTGCAGGTCATGACTGAAAACAAAGCAAGGACAATGTTGGACATTATCGACGGCAGAATGAATGACTATTCATCTAAAAGTGGAAAGAGTAAATTTTATTTTTTGATATTAATCATTTATGTAAAGCATTTTAGAATTTCGGAATTCTTTGTAATATATAAATGAAAATATAGTAATGTGTGATCATGTTAATTTTGTCTTTATGAGAATATGAGTAAAATAAGTATATCAAATTTTTAGAATTTTTTACAGCATGATTGATGATACTATAAATATTAACGTTACAAAATGAGCATTGACAAGTATGAAAAAAATAATTGCACAAAATAAAGTTGAATGAAAGAGGTATAAAATACGTACTTCATACAAAGTAATTTATTATTCTAAATAATATTATGGTCCGTTTGGAACCATCATTTCATTCTCAAATGAGAATATGATCAAAATTCTTGTTTTGGAATTACAATGGATTCAGATTTGGATTTGACCCAAATCCAAAAGGATTTGATATAAATCTTTTCACGAGTAGTCCATGTCACACCTCTCATCCCCTCATTTTGAAATCATACTCCACATCCTTCACCAGCAACCATCACCTCATCAATATTCTACAATTACAAATTCTATATTTGCCAAAGAATAATTTTGGATTTGTAATTCATAGTTTAACATTCCGAACTTGTAAATCAAGATTTATAAATAAAATAAAGGTTGCCAAACGCTATCTTAATGAGTTTGGTATAAAATTACCATGAAAAGATTGTACGATATACATATTCTCTACACTCTAATTAAGTATACACACAAAATGGACTATAAATGCGATATAATAAGAAGATAAATATCTATAAATATGCTACGCATCAGCAGAAGGTTGATCGATGGACTGTCACTAGTTATCGATCGATTTGTTAGTTGTGTTTGTCGATACCGCCATATGGTCAATCGATTGCGAGCATGGTCGATCGACTTGGTATCACAATCAACTGACACTTGTTATTGATAGAGTTGGCAATCCTAACCCGACCTGAATCGAGCAACAAGACCCTTAAATATGAAAACTAAAACCAACTTGACCCGACGCAATAATAAGTTGTAACGCGATACATGTATGGACCTGACTCAACGCTTGACCCAACCCAAACAACAACAAACAAATCGGCCGACAACTGATCTAAATAATTGATCTGACCCTAATGAAAATCCGATAACCACAAAAATCTTTTATAATTAAGAACACTAAAATCTTACATAGATATTTAATATAGTCTTGTTTGTTAACAAAATTAGTAAAATAATTGAAAACACTCGATTGATAATGAAGTTTAGGTAAAATTAGACTAAACTCGAAAGTGGTTAGAATAACATTACAATTAAAGGACTCATAATAATTTGATAAAAAAATTACCCGGACCCGTTAATGGGCATAATAACAATTTCGAATTGTTTTTACCACCAAACAGCCCACTTTCGATCATCACCTTCTTGACCCCAACTTCCCACTTTCATTTTGAATGCTCTTCAAACCTTAACTGTAAACTCCCAGAAAAAAATCCTAATCCCCGTAAAACCCAGAAAAAATCCAATTAATCAGAAAAAATAATGTCATAATCAAACAGATATGTTTGAGCATTGATGAATAGAAATGTCATTCAGAAGATAATAGTTGATGATCTTGCTCGTGCTAGAATTCCAGTTTTGTTCCCTGAAAGTTTTCGATGAAGATAAAGTACAGTCCTTAACTAACGTTTTCTACTTATCAGTGTGGTTTGGCCACGCAAAAAATAGTTGGGAAAGCAACTATCGAGCATTGGGATATGAAAGGTTAAGGGGGAGTTCGCTCGTATCGCTCAAGCGTTGGTGACAACCGTTTTGGCCTACCTTGAGCGGTATGGAGCTCATAGTACTCTCTCGAACAAACGAAATTACAAGATAAGTCAGTTAATTGTAGCTTGCGGTGGGGTGAAAAAAGTGTTATTTAGGGTTAGTGTTGTGGCTAATGATAAAGGGAAGAAGGTTGAGAAGAACGAGGACTCTCCTGATAAAGGACTTGCCTCTATGAAACGTTTCATCCAACAATTCAAGATGATACTAGGGGAACTGTTTGGTAGAACTGAAAATCAAGAAATAGATGTAGAAATTCATTACATATATACTCTTCTCGATGAGTATCCCTTCGGTACCATTAGTGCACATTGGAAGAAGTCTTTATTGGAGAATTTTCTCGCCTTTTGGGACAGTTACGAGCGACGTTTCTTTTACGTGAATTTCTATTATCGCTCCAAGACTCAGACATCGAGACTACCTTCAGGGACTTAATGTTGTCCGTATCGGGGGATTTAGCAGTTCATGGTATTAAGACTTGGCATCATAAGATTTCAGCAGGTACTATTTATGGACATGTGCTTAAGGGTGATGGTAAATTAGTGTACCCAGAGTACTTTGTGTATGCAATGATTTCCTACATACGAGTGATACTGTATCACCTCAACGAGCCCTACAACAAATCGTCACTTGTGCCGC
>JAUEKU010179392.1:0-10458 GCA_032274805.1 Gypsophila paniculata | reverse complement strand
TTTGGCATAATTTTAGGCATATTATGTAAGATACTCACTTAATTTTACAAGTAGTTGATAGTATGATTGTACCATAACATTACATTTTTTTCACTTTAAATAGAGAATATACGGTATCTTTAAATTTATTTATAAATTATGTCAACATCAAACCTTAGTGAAAGGACAAAATTGTGATTTTTTTGAAAAGACAGTTTATGTTATAAAAAATAAGGTTGACTTTTTATGACAGAATTAGTGTAGGGTTAAGGATAATTTAGTGTACAATGATAATTTTTGTTGTTTTTCAAGTACAAAAGTCAATGAACGATGATAATTGGTACGGTTTTGAGGTGAGTATATGCACGGATTACTCACTTGTCCCACAAAAGGGTAGCAAATTTGGTGAACCCGTCGTTGTGAACCGATGTTATTTGCCCGGTTTGTGTGAGACTGATTATTTTTCGGTTCGATTATATTTGTATTTAGCTAGGCGGAGTCGAGTAATTTGTAATCGAGGTAATGTGTATCGAGAGATGAGTTTGAGGCCGAGATTATATATTTCACCGATACAAATTGGAATAAAGGATCTCAACTCATGTCAAGCTACTCCTAATTTTTATTCGTGTAATCCATAAAATGTGAAAAGGTTTTACCCTTAATCATCAATTTGTACGTAATTGATCGAAAGAGTAACTCCTCGATTTATATATAAATTAATATACACTCGATCTTTTGTTTTGTCGACGTGGAATCTTGCCTGGTGTAATATATTAGATTGAAGCTCTATTAATTACACTCCCCCACTTACATGCATGTAATGTTCATACGTTTGTTCAGTTCATCAAATTGAATTTCAATATCTGTCTAGTTGATCGAAGTCACTCGTTCAATTCAATCGTTCGTTCTCGTTGACCTACTTATTAGACACATGTGTGCGTGAATTATTAATATACTATGAGATCTCACATTGATTGTGGAGAAAATAAATGTTTATTTTATAAGTCAAAGGGTCTACTCCGATCCTCCCTTACCAATTGGTTTTAGCGATGGAACCATGCATCTTTGGCTTATCAAATGGGCTTTCTTCCTCCATTCGAATGTGGGCCAAGCCCTTGGTTTCACATGGTATCAAAGTCTATAGTTATATCATGGGTCTCTCACTGAAAAAATTAGGTTACTTCACTAATTCATGTCTCTGACTCTTAAAATGGGATCACGTGTGAGTGGGAGTTTGAAAAATCTCTTCTTAGTCCACAAAAGAGATACTCCATATTTGCTTTATAAATCTAAGGGGCTACTTCTCTTATTATCAATTAATTTTGGATGGAACCCTCTTGAACTTATCGAGTGAGCTTTTTTCCTCCATTCGAATGTGACCCAAACCTCGATTTCCTAACATAATTATTATAGCTTTGATCCAACTCATTACTCAAGCATGCGACGAAGTAGATGCTCGTAGGTATGGTGCATTACATGCACCTACAAAAAACTACACTATCGTGAGTAATAAAACATTAAGGCTCCCCACTCTCTTTAAGTTTTGGCCTGCGAATCAAATGCATTTCATTTTTGAGATTGTACTAAAAGATTTAGACATTTCCATCTCACCTACTTTACTACGGGATGTACCTACATTTTGCGACCAATTAGAAGCGAGAACTCGAAAATAATTATAATATATTTTATATTATGCGAAGTATAAAATCTTTTAAATGTCATATACGGAGTATAATAATGAGAGTTGACATATCTATATATAGATTTATTCGGCTTGAATATATCAAAAGCACATTATTTTAATATCAAGTGTGTTATGGTTTTCAAATATTTTATTCAAAACTTTATCCCAAATTATTAATTCCCGTTTTTGAGGCTGACCGGCCCAAATTTAGTAGGCCTCCAAAATTTATGGTCAATGCATAAACTAACATGTTAGCTGATTACTTTATAATCATGTAAATTTATGTGAAATGTCTAATTGGTTCAACGACATATTTTGTAGTTTAAATTAAACGAAAGAAAAATTATCTTAACTCGTGAGTATTAAAATCAGTCCAACCCAAATTTATACTTTATATTAATATTAACGCAACCCATTTTAAAACCAAAAACCCATTAACCAAACCCAATCGGCCAATCTTATATACCCCCATGTTTGTACCATTTGAGTGTTGGGTCTGTTGGACAAGTATAGTAATGAACTCGTAGACCTTACAAATTACAATGGGCCATAGTAAGCCGGTTTGGGTCATCGCTCTTTTTGGTCATATTTGAAATTAGGTCAAAACGGGTCGAGTTAGGAAAGTATCGAATTTGGTTATGTTTGACAAAATTAGTTAAAAAGTTAGCTGAAAACTAAAAAAGTGGCTGAAAATTGAAAAGGTAACTGAGATTAAAAAGATTGGTAAAAAGATAACTGAAAACGAAAAATTGATAAGTTAGTTGATTATCATTTTAGTGTTTGGTAAGACAAACTGAAAAGATAGCTGATATTGATTAAAATAACGTAAAAAACATGGTTATATTGTATATAATGGTAAAATAATATGTAATCATCTACATGATTTTTAATAAGCTACTTAAATTTTAAGTCGACCTTACCAAACACTTTCAGGAAAAATAAGTAGCTGAAATTATGATCAAATCAGTAGTTGGTCAAATAAGTTACCTGATTTGCACTGCCAAAATCTTTTTTTTTTCCGAGTTGTTCTGACCTAGTGATTGAAATATCAGACCACTCGAATAAATTCAAACTTCAGCCCATATACAAACTTATTTCAAACACGAGTCCAATCAAATTAGATCAAATTTAATCTAACTATTCAGATCAGATCAGATCAATTTCGCCCGACAGATTGATAACATAACAATTTTTATTGTTCCCTACATAGAATATTTTTTGTTGACCCAATAAAATCACCCAATTTATAAAACAAAAATTCAAATCAAAGTCAAAATCAAAATCAATTTAAAAAATCAAATAACTTTTAGTGAAAATGAGAAGAAATAATGGAGGAAATTACACAAACCCATGTTTAACAATGCACCAACCATGGGCTTCTCTTCTTATTCATGGCATTAAACGTGTTGAAGGTCGTTCTTGGCCTTCTCCTATCACAGGTACTTTTTTTTATTACGTGAGACGGTCTCACAGGAGACCTAATTGTTATTTTTTTATTATTATTGTTGTTTTATTTTTCAGTTCTTTTTTTTAGTTGGTTGATTGTTTAGTTTTATAAAAAAAAATATGATATATTTTCATGTATATGTTGTGTTTTTGTGGGTGATTTTTGTTGGGTTTGTTGTTGAATTTGGTTATATGTAGCAGTAGGTCTTTTATGAGATCGTCTGAGGGTATACTTACTGTGAGACCGTTTTACGTGAGAATTTGTGCTGGTTGAATTGTTGATTGTTGATGGTGGGTTTTAAGAAGGGGGAAATTTGGGACTATAATTTTAGCTAATTTGAGTGATTTTATATCATTTGAGGATAAAATATATAAAGCCATGTTATGTCAAAATTACTGTGAATTGTTTTTGATAGTTGGAAGGGTTTTGGGTAGTTGTCTTGGTAAATCTCGGTATTCGTTGTCGTGGCTTGATCTTACTAGATTCAGCTGATATCGCTTCAAAATACGGTCGTGGTATTGTACAGTCATGTTTCAATGTCGCGGCCTTGTTTTAAAACCATGGACGTTACTATCTAGTATAGTAGTCATGTACAAATGTTTTTTTGGAGGGCTTATGATTTCGAGCTTTCTTTTTTAAACTTATGTCTGTTCATGGACTTTTTGGTATGAGAAAGATTTCTCTGGTTTCGTAAATTCAAGTGTCGAAAATCATAGCTTTCATTGAGTCTGCCTTTCAAATGTGTGCTGGTTTGTGTTTGGAAACGTGCTCTGTGGCATCTAATATGTGCTGTCGCTTGATGAAGGTCGACTATGGATCCACGCTGCAAGTAAGGTCCCTGAACCTGAAACCATAAAAGCGATGGAGGATTTCTACAGGGAAATCTATGCTGTAAATGGAATAACGGACATAAAGTTTCCAGAAAACTATCCAATCTCGCGGCTGTTAGGTTGCAACTCTTGATTCTATGTGACAAAAGTTAGAATATACTTTGAGCCTAATTTCCCGGTTGTCGATTACTCCCTACTTTTCTCGTCTCCTTACAAAAGCTGCTTCGTAAACAGGCTGTGTTGAGGTGGTCGGATGTATTAAATGTGAAGAGCTCCAATGCTGGGAGGAAGTGCCAGAAGGGGTAAACCTTGCGTTTTTCTTTGGTTGCTCGTTTTCACATATTGCTCTTAGGGCAGCATCGAGATTGTGCTTTTGGTATTTTTTGTTGAGGTGTGTGTGTCTACTGGAAGACGTGTAACATAATTTTCCGCAGGTCAGACTGGAGGGGCAAACGGACTATTGCTGGCTGTGTGAGCAGCCACAGGTAAAGAATCCTGAGGATCATAATTTCCTTTCTGCGTTCACAAAACGGTTCAAATGCTAATGTTCAATAAGGACTAACAATTTTTTTGGTTTGCATGTTTCAGAAGCTGATTATCCCATTTGAAATGAGAGGTCGTCAAGGTGTGTACAACTTAGAAAGGAAGGTATACGTGAATAAACAGAACTCGGTTCCTTTACCTTTTGTTTTCATACAAGTTGAGGAAGAATGGGGAGGGGAGAGGACGTTTCTTTCGATTTTCCTTGGTTACGATGATTTTAATTTGCTGTGTAGCAGGGGAAATGAATCCCTTTTACCTCCCCTCTATTTCCCTTCGACCCAACTTAGTATTCAAACAAAGTAGTTAGCTATATTGATAGGACTGTTCAACTTTTGTGCTCATGTTTTGATTACCAATAGCACGCATTTGAACTGGTTATTGTTGGAAATAGATATACGAGGCAGCAGTAAGAGGTCTGCGTCCAGTGGAAGCTCCATATCCAGTCAAATTTCCGCTTCCAGATCCGAAGGACTCTTTCTCGCTGAAACCGGGCTCACTTGAATCTGGCACTTCTAAGACCTCCAAAGTAGGAATTTCATCCAGTCTAGGTGAAGCTATTGCTGGCGCCCGTGAGGCAGCTTCACAGTTCTCGAAAGAAAAGAAGGGTGAATATTTTCAAGTCCCTGGAACAGATTCTACTGTCTCTATGAGGACAAGGAGTAAATCGAAGGAGAAGGATCAGAGTATAGATGGCGGCAGCAGCAGCAGCGGCAACTAGCTTGGGTACTGCTTCGTATGAATTATAAAACCTCTCGTTAAGCTAGATCAATTTGACGCGAGGCATGACAATGAAATAATTGATTTGGTCTGTTCACCGCAGGTCTCATTCTCAGTTGCAGTGGCAGTGAACAGTGGACTTCGTCTGACACGAGATTATGACGGACAAGGACGATAACATCCTAGTACACTGTCTGGAATTGTCATCTTCTTTTCTGCCGAGCCATCTAAGAGGCTGGTTAAGCTTCATGTAAGCAAAATGATTCAAGTGTTTCTGGGAGGCATCTGACAGTATCTCAAACTTTTGTGATTTCTTAGATAATGTCTTGTGTAATCTATGTAAAATAGATAGATAATGCCTCCATTCATCATTTGCACCTTGGTATATTACAAACTCGAGTCATTATTCTATAAGAGCGTTGTATGTGTACGACAGGGTATTTAAGGTTCAAATATGACTAGTTTTATTATTTATTTTGGAAATGAACACTTATCCAACGTGACTGTCGTATACAAAAATGATTGTTGCAACCACTATTGAATAAAATTTATCATTGAATTCACATAACCCAAAAACATTCAATAATGATGTTGAAGTACAAGCAATATTATTCAACCCTCTTCACCAAAAAATATATATACACTTTTTAAATTGATCTAATTCTTTACGTTTGACTTTTTGTGAGAAATATTTTGAATATACTTATACACGTAAGAAAACAGATGAATCAGATACGATAAATAAACAAATCATACACCCTCTACTTGGACTAAATACCTTCACTTAAAGCTAACAATTGTTCCAAGTAATCAGAACCCAAATCCTCAAAAACAAAAACATTACTACTACTACTACTATTACTCTTCTTTATAACATTTCTTTTCTTCTTACAAATAGAACTATTTTTCCTAAGACATGATAACCTCTTCTTCATGACCAAAATTGGTGAACACCCTTCACTAAACTTGTACTTCATTTCCTTAAGAGACTCCTCTACTCTCTCCATAGGGAAGTTAAGGACAGCCATCGGTCCACGTGTCGCTAAAGCGGCTTGATCATAAACC
This sequence comes from Gypsophila paniculata, assembly GCA_032274805.1. Taxonomy (NCBI): domain Eukaryota; kingdom Viridiplantae; phylum Streptophyta; class Magnoliopsida; order Caryophyllales; family Caryophyllaceae; genus Gypsophila; species Gypsophila paniculata. The sequence continues at coordinate 4,193 of JAUEKU010179392.1, read as the reverse complement.
ATAGCGGCCTCTTCTGCTGTGTCAAATGTCCCTATCCATACTCTTACACCATTCCTAGTTGAGTCCCTTATTTCTGCTGCATACTTTCCCCACGGACGTCTCCTGACTCCCCTGTATGCCCTTTCCTGAAGGGCATATTGGCCTTTATTTGCCAATGTAGGTGTCATTGTGGACGTGACTTCCTCCTCCTTGGTTCGAGTCGACTCTGTGGTGGTCGTGGTCGTGGTCGTGGTGGTTGTGTTAGGTTGAGTAGTCAACATTTGTAAGAGGAACATGTCTTGGGAATCATCCATGTTAAAGGGAAGAAAATTAGAAAAATTTTGGTGATCATCCCATGAAAATAATGAGTCTAAGGATGATGTTTCATTGTAAGGTGTATAATTGTTAAATGATGAACTCGACATTTTTTAACACGTTAATAAAACTGAAAAGTTGATTGTAATAATAAAATCAGATTCTATAACGACTATATAATTAAACAGAAAGAACACTAATAAATTAGACGTATATGGTACGTGATTCTTACGGGTATAAAAATTGTAGTAGGATATAATGAGAAAGGTGGTAAAGAATGAGTTTCCTAAGCAAAACAACTGCCCTTTATATACAAAATTAGGGAGGCCCAAAAATAATAAGATAACAATTAATATAATCCACTTTGCATGAACAAAGTAATTAAATTACAAGAGGTCATGGTATTAATTTGATTAAAGTAAAATTATAACACGTGGGTCAAATGAAAATTTGGTGGTCAAGTCATGAGATGGCAACTACTCCGTATTAGTTATTTTTTGGATCACTTGTTCAAGTGACATGGCAATTAAAAAAAAAAAAAAGAACACGCATTCGATGTAGTACATCACTCCATTTATAATAATAGTTAATTATAGTTTTTTGTAAAAAAAAAAAATTGTAAGTTACATTATGTGAGTTAAATTATTTATAAAATTTACCTTTTTATCCTTTGATATAATACATCAGAGATACGGTCTTCATATTGAATTTAAATCTATGCATCATGTGTGTCAGGGGCGAAACTGGGCTATAGGCTATATGGGCTATAGCCCGGGTAACTTTTGGGCCCAAAAAAAATTTAAATATAGTGTTTTCAGTGTAGAAAAATTGTAATTATGGTGCTGTGGTTCAGTGGTAGTGTAGTTTATATTTCATAGAGGAGACTAAGGTTCAATTCTCCTTGGATGCAATTTTTAATTTTTGATTTTTTTTGGTTTATTTCTCACTCTTATAATAAAACTACAAAATAATTCTTACCCATTTTTCCCTTTTTTTTACACTTTTGTATTTTTTTCGTTTTTTTAATACTTTTGTAGTTTTTTATTTTTTCATTTTTTTTAATACTTTTGCGCTCGTAGTTTTTTAGGTGCATGTTTAATTGTTTATTTTTATTTTTGGTAGGTTTTGTTTAATTTATTTGCGATTTTTTTCCCTCGACTCCATTGTCATTTATAATTGAAGCCGTAGTTGCTATTATCATATGCTCCGTTATATATGAAGGCGAGTAGGTGATATATTGCCGTAAATAATTTTCAGAATAAAATTTTTCCGAATCGTCCAGGGGCGGAACTAGGAATGAAAAATAGCTAGGGCTGAAATTTTAAATTATAGGAAATACAAATTAATGATATTTTTTCTTAAATTATAAGGAAATGCGCTTAATCGCATCTTTGATATCATCATTGAGAAGGTTGTCTTGAAAACGTTATTTCAAATTTTGAATTTTCGACCTATTTGAAATTCTGAATAGCATGAAAAAAACTAAACTAATAGAAAATTAAAAATTAAATTATAATACAACTTTTATTTATTTATTTATCTACTTCGTACTTCGTATTTACTTATAAGGTACTTATTCATTTCTTTTTAACTATAACACTAATTTACACACTTTTTTCATTATAATTTCACTTCCGAATAATGATTCATATAGTCGACCTCCAATAATTTTGAAACTAAGATTTTTTGTTGTTGTATAAAACAAAAATTAAAAATAGGATAGCTTAATGAAAAAAATGGATTTGTAACCACATACGGAGTATGCAAATAAAATAAAAATTCAAAAGATGAAAAAAACATAAAATTGAACCAAATGAAAAGTAAAGTACTGGAACTAACTCAAAAGATAAAAGAAGAACATAAAATTGAACCAAATGAAAAGTAAGATACTGGAACTAAATCATAGCAAAATATTGAGTGTGTGAAGATTCGAACTCATACAAGCATGAAACAAAACTAGGATGCTTACCAATTACCACTATGCTATTAGCCAACTCAATACACCATTGGAAATTAAATTTTATATCTCCTGAAAGTTACCTGGGCTTAAGCCCATATCGCCTTAGGGCTGGGTCCGCCCATGGAATCGTCTAATTTTTTTTTTTGGCCAAGACTACGAAAAAATTTGTGCCTCCCTCAACCTAATTCCTGCGTCCGTAACTGATTGAAGATGAGTAATAAGATTGATGTTGTTGAATTGGTGAAAATTGAGTAGTATTAAAATTTGTATGTACATATTCAACTTCTACGTTTTATAAAATTAGCTCAAGTAACTTTTGAATCCTGGTTCCGCCCCTGATGTGTGTGTTCTATGTTTTTAGTCATCTATTTATTTTGCTTTGGTCTAACTTGATTTTCTTGCATTATTATATATGAAAAATGATTGTTAGACAAAAAAGCTCAAACAAGGGGCAAGTGTGGGGAGTTAATTAATTTTATTTATTCTGTATTTATTTATGACTTTTCGTATTTATCTATAGTTTTTCAATCAATCTAAAAAAACTATTCTTTATAATAATTTGTAAAAGATCGTTTTTTTTAAACATTCTAATCATTTATTTAGTATTTCGTATGTATTCATTTATTATCAACCTTTCGATTTAAAAATGAAAGATAATCTTTCATCAAAACATACGCATGATTTTTTGTCAAAGAATGTTAGTTTAATTACAAAGTTAGTTATAGTTGCCATTATCTCATTCTATGAACCATTTTCATCATAGTACACCTTTTTTGTGGGGTTATGATCTTATGTAGCATCTATGATTCTATGTTGTATTATAAAATTAACCTAAATCTTGTGGGTTGGTCAAGGTGAAAGTACTCATTTTCGTTTTTGAGTATATGATATTAGATCTGGTAAATGAGTTATTTATGTCGAGTATAGGTAAAGATATTTTGAGTTTGTAAGATATTTTGATATTGGGTTGAATTATTCGAATTTGAGGTCAACATCAGGTTTATACTTATCACTTTTTAGGTTATTTTTGCTTAATTTTAGTCATTTTCAGGTTAATATGTATGGAGCCGATAATCGATTGCAAAATTGTCACTTGGATCACCTCGAGTTATTATAGGTGAGATTAATTTGGAATTTGGGTCGAGTTATCATCTTCAATTAAATTTACGCCGAGTCTTGGCTGGATCGGTTCCAACTGAATTTCATATTATCTCGTTATCAATATAAACAGGATTAAGTGAAATATTTTATTTATTAGATAAAAAAAAAGGCGAAAGAAAAGGCATGAAGAAAAGAAATCCACATCGGATTTCAGAAATGGTCAATGACACAAAGGTATATTATGCAGTGGGCCGTAGTCATGGGCCATTTTATATTGCCAAGTTAGACCTACCTATGGCGTGCTGGTTTCTAGAACACCTTTTTACTCCGTCTAAGTAATTCTTATGTGAGATCGTAACACTGATTTTTTTTGAAGTGAAAGACCTATTTCATTGATAAAAAGCCATACGGCATCTACAATCAAAATCAAACTGAACGAAAAGCAAGTACATCATCAGCAAACAAAATAAATTCCTCACAAGGCAAAGATAAAAAACAGTTAAATAGAATTCCTCGATGTCATGCCCTCTAATATATCGCTGTTTAATCATACAGCCTTTCACGAGGGGGTCTTCAGATCTTTGCAATAAGCTGTAAAAGGAATGAATTCTGTCTCCCGTGACAGATTGCGGACTCAGGTCTGACCTTAATTGAAGCACCATATTGTGAGCATTGACGGCACACGAGATCTTACACATGATTCTTGAGCGACACACAACGAGAGACCAACCCCTCTTAACAACACCACGTAGGGACGAGAACACCATGAAGGGACGAAAACTCCACCATAAGGGGAGACGAAAACTCCACCATAAGGGGAGACAATTATTCAGACGGA